>WJSG01021776.1:0-15602 GCA_016618145.1 Sanghuangporus lonicericola
ACTGATCTGCTACATCTGGAGCGCAGAATCTAGCCCTTGTACTGCTATTGTTGCAGCCTGCACTCATCCTAATTGACTCCGGTCACTTCCAATATAACTCGGTCATGCTTGGTGAGTGGCGCGTGGCCACGCACTGGTTCATGTCTCATCATGGAGGATCGCTAGGCTTCACGTTGCTCGCTATGAACTTCTTTGCCACAGGTCAAGATCTCCTCGGCGCTATATGTTTCACGCTCAGCCTAGGGTTCAAACAAATGGCTCTGTACTATGCGCCTGCTATCGGAACCTACCTGCTGGCGAAGTGTGTATATCTCGGACCTCGAGAAGGGTACGTCGTCAAGTGTTCAGAAGTGGACGCCATACTGATATCACCGTTAAGGTCAAAGCTGTTCATTCGTTTGGGTATCGTCACAGTCACCTCGTTCCTCATCCTCTTCCTGCCCTTCCTCCCTCCCTTCGCACCGCTCTCCGCCGTTCTGGACCCCATCACTCGTATCTTCCCTTTCAACCGCGGTCTCTTCGAAGACAAGGTTGCCAACTTCTGGTGTGCGACCAACGTCGTGCTCAAGTGGAAGCTGTGGGCCGCACAAGGCGCACTGATCAAGCTCTCCACCGCCCTCACCGCCTTCGGTTTCCTTCCCGCGGTCATGACCCTCCTCTATAGCGGATACAAGTTGCGCATAGAGCCTGTGACCCAAGAGGCAAAGACGACGCCGCAACCCCCAAAGCAGACACCGATCCTTCCACTGCTCCCCTATGCACTCCTCACATCTTCGCTCTCATTCTTCCTCTTCTCGTTCCAAGTGCACGAGAAGACGATCCTCGTTCCGCTTCTCCCTATGACCCTACTGTTGTCGGGTTCTTCTCCCGGAGAGCTGACCTTCGAGCTCGGTATGCTCATGAACAATGTCGCTGTATTCAGGTACAGGCCCTCGTAGTACCTTCTCTGCGTCTCGCTCACCATCGCTCGCAGCATGTGGCCACTCCTGAAGAGGGATGGGCTAGGCGTGCAATACATTGCACTTCTTGTCCTATGGAATAGGCTGCTGGGCTACAACCCCTTCCGAACGACTAAACGTTCGCTCATCAAACTCGCGTCTCTAGTATGTCCCCTTGCCTCTCCTCAGAATTCACACCTAACCCCGCTTCGGCAAACCTTACAGGCAGTCTACACGGCCTGTTTTGCCTTCCACCTCGCCGAACTGCTCATCACCCCGCCCGCCCGCCTACCTGATATCTTCCCCGTGCTGAACGTACTTATCAGCACCCCCGTCTTCGCGCTTGTCTGGCTTTGGAGCATCAAGCGCGGCATCGAGGTTAGCTGGGCGCTTGGAGGATTGGGCTCCCGGACAAAGGCGACGCAGAAGCCTGCATCTGGCTCCATCGTCGCAAAACCTTCTGTCGAAGTAAGTGCAGATGGGGAGGCACATAATTCGTCCGAGAGTGTGCTTCCGAGGGCTTCCGGGATGCGCACGGTAAGCTTGGGTTTCGCGCAGGGGAGAAGGAGAAAGATGTCGAGTCGGAGCGGGAGCGTAGACATCCGTTAATGAGCTTGTCTCTACCGAATTTGTTGTAGATCTATACGCGTTAAGCGCGCTTTGTCTGTCTCCTTTCCCTCTACGTACAAGGAGGTCCCGAACCCCGGGGCGCTGGTGGTGACGAGGTTTAAAACCACGCCGGCGTCTACGTCCATTCTTGTATCTCCTGCACGAACATAGCACGAACATGAATTCGGCATGATCAACCCCAGGAAGTCTAACACTTGTAGCGACTTCCAGAATGTTTGCACATCCGTGCAAGGCGTACTTGAGATGTTCTCCGCTTTGCGGCACGTTCACAAGTCGAAGCTCCAACAGTTTTCCTTTGACGTAACCGCAATCGCGTTCGCTCTCCGGTGCGTGCCAGTAGCCACGCGCAAACTGCTGAAACACTGACCATACGGCGGTAGATAGGTGTGGATATCTGTTCGATGCTTTTGGACTGCGAAGACACCAGACTGAGCTTCAGGACTTCCTGGCGGAAGTTTTGACGAAACTGCGCGATGTACCGTGACGCTCAGCACCGCTGGTGTTTGGGACCCTTGCTGACCGTGTCTTACTGCAGATGCTGCCTGTCTTTGACTCCGTCACTCTCTTATATGATCCCGCCTCGAGTCAAATCTTCTTCGTCTCTGTCCCGAGGCTCAGGACATACCACGAGCTCGACAGCAGACGGCTTAGTGATCAGCTCCTCGCTTCGGTATCGTTCATCGAAGTTCGGGGCACAACGACGAAGGTTCGCAGTTTACTTGGCCGGCTCCGAAAGCATTTATCGACTCACCGTGACGTTCGACAGGTGTGCCCGCCGCCTGTTGGCCTTCCGACGGTCTTCGATGCCGTTGCTATCCGTATCGACGTTCAAGGAACGACCCCGGTCATGATATCCTTACCAGACGACGATGGCCGATCGATGGGAGACATGGTCGCCTTTGCGGCATGCATTCTCGAGTTCCCGGTGGCATACGTCCCTACCCCAGACGGACCTGAGGGCGGTGCATTTCTCGCGGGAGAACCTCTTGACGTTTACGATTGTGTTCTCGTCCCACACACGGCGCAAGCGCAGGCTCATCCCGAAGCTCAGAGTTTGATCAAGTTTTCGTGTCCGCAAGCCATTGGGTTGAAGGTTCCCGAGCTGTCTCCCAAGAGTCTTATCGAGCGATTGACAACTCGGTTCGCGGAGCGAGTTGCAAGTACGACTTCTCGTGCATTCGTAGTATGTCACTCTGTACAGACGTTGGATAGAGTGGCCATGTGATGCCAGCCGAGAGAGAGGGACGAAACAAGATGTGCAAGTACTAGTAAGTACTGCGCTATCTGAGTTATCATATGAGCTGTGACGAGTGCCACTAAGTATTATACAGCCGTGATCATGGGACATCGTCATTGATGTACGTCTACGGAGCAGTAGGAGGGGAGGATTGCTCTGCTTCTAAACCAATGCACTTCGTCCCAAGTCTCCTCACTGTCTGCGTCAACATCTCGAAGCGGTCAGATAAACAACTTCTCTCGAAATTATCCGCAGCAGCGAGAAGATCACGTTCGATTATCCGCGCGATGTCCCGTAAAGCTCGAACGAAATCTGGCGAAATCATCCGGGCTGTAGCGGGGTTGCTAGCCAAGTCCACCAATGTCGCGCCAACGGAGAGAGATGGTCGGTCCATGTCTTGGACGCCAAATATATAAAGAATATCCCTCTGTCGTACATGATCGTCTTTGGCGGAAGGGTGCGTGAAGAGCAGCTGGAAGAATGTGAGCAATTGACGCAAGTGGTCGTCCACGAAGGCCTGGTCTCCGTCGCATGCCACTGCACGTCTTCTGAGGAGCTCTCGTAAGAGAGTGGCAGCTGCTCCAGCACTCCTGTAGATCAA
This sequence comes from Sanghuangporus lonicericola, assembly GCA_016618145.1. Taxonomy (NCBI): domain Eukaryota; kingdom Fungi; phylum Basidiomycota; class Agaricomycetes; order Hymenochaetales; family Hymenochaetaceae; genus Sanghuangporus; species Sanghuangporus lonicericola. The sequence continues at coordinate 3,407 of WJSG01021776.1, forward strand.
CATGCCCGGCCAGTGTTCCGGACACGGCTTGGGATCTAGCATCACAAGTTTCGTCATGTCATCCTTGGTCTGAGGGAAAGCCGCTATGACTGGCGGCAGACCGTCAGAGAAGCCTGGTGCCGCGACGTGAGTACAACTCACTGTCGTCTGTCTCCTGAGCACCTAGTTGCTCAATGATGCGTTCTGTTGAACCAACCCGACTGTTACCGAAAATCTGCACGAGATGCGCAAGCTTCATGAACGCTCTCTCCGGTGCTGCGTTGACTGCCACGAGTACAGCAAGGGAGTGTAGAATCGAACTGGCACTGAAAAATGACTTGTCGCTGCCTAGCCATCCAACAGAGGAAAGACCGGGGCGCATGGAATAGGGGGGGAATAGATGGAGAATTTGGGGGGCCAGGAACTGCAGAGTGTTACCGTAACGGAGTGCGCCTGGGTCTTTGCGCGCGAGTTTCGGTATCGCGGACAACGCTTGATTGAATAGGTAGGTATGAAAGCGCGACGACCTGTAGTCCATTGCCTCGTCAGGGTGCATGTCGGCGGCTTGGGATCTGACGGGATAGTTGCTGTGGAACCGCCCCCAGGAATATCTCTCCTGTTGTTGCAGAGCATGCACAGATGCACGGAAACCGCGCTCGAGGTCAATGTCGTTCAAGCAGCGGGTCAAAACGGTGTTCAAGAGCTTCTCGTCCCAGGTGATCTCATATACGCGGCGTATGAGGCCAAAGTCCAAGGCAGAAGAACGCATCCACGTGTGTTGGATATCCCGATCTTCCCAGCTGGACCAAATCCTTATATGGGCAAGGAGGCAATTGCAGCATCTGCCAACGATACGGCGGACAGCGCCCCGAGCCAATTCAGGTCGTGGGCGTGGCGGTGGATCCACACGTGTACAGATGCATTCCAAGCATGTGGCGAGGAGGCGACCTGTCTGCTGCACCGCTTGAAAGAACCATGATGCCTGAGGTGAACGGTAGCAACAGCCGGGCCAGAAAGCTGGCAGGACTGTAGAGACGGCGGTGAAGGCAACGAGGAAGCTCGCGACCACCGAAGCAACCGCCGCAACTACCGGATGCAAAGACCACAAAAGGATAAGTAGCCCGGCGAGGAACAGCATGAGGGCGATCTGGAGTAGAATAGGGATTGTTGCGACGAACGATGCAACTCGCCATTTGAGGAGTCCTTCGTAACGGGCTTGCCGTAGACGCGCCGTAGCCCGAGACGCGCCCGAGAGGCCAACTTCATGGTGTAGCAACCACTGCCGCACTGTGATTGCGATCGAGGATGCGGAGAGTGTGCATACGAGCGCGCAGAACCAGAGGGCATTCAGCCACACTGCGTAGCGCGGAGGAGTGAAATTGAGGCTGAGCGAGGAATTCGGAATGGTCGCGTTGATGAATGGCGCGCTCATTGTGAAGCCATTCAGCTGGACCGAGATGCCCTTCAGAAGAGCGACGACTTCATCGGCTTGATCTTCCTGCAATAGCTTGTACGACTCGACGTTGAAGGCCGTCAAAATGGCGGAGAACAAGCCAGCCTGAGGGATGGCAGTGAGTAAAACGATGTGAAGAGCGGCGAGCCACAGACAGTAGGACGTACGAAAACCATGAGAGTGTCGATCTCACTTTTCCATTGCCCGACCATCTGGTCTCCGTGCATCTGAACTACACGAGCACATTGTTCCCAATCTTTTGAGTGTAACTGTTCATTTTGTGTGTGTGGCTCATCCTTTGCGACAAATGCCATGCATCAGTATATATATGGCTACTGCCAGTTTCGGAGGTGTTGCCAGGGACAGACCATGTCCGCAGGAACGGATCCCGGCGTCGGCGAGTTGTCCTAGACAGCCGTGCGCGTTAATAAGAAGCGGTGGATGTGTGTCCGACCAAACACTTACTGATTCACCGCCGGCAGGCTGTACAGCGGGCTCGGGAGATGTTGTGGAGGGGTCATGAGCAGACATGGCGATCCGCCTGCACCGAAGGATAACTTAGTAGTAGCGATGAGCGGAAGATGGAGCTTGTGGCTTTGTGCGTGCTCCTGGACAGCTACTTAAGGTCCTGTCGATGATCAGGCCGTGAGTATGGCATCGGCAGTGTATTGTGGGTCATCATGAGAAAGTGAGGTAAGGCACCGCTTTGACGGGCACGCTCGTTAACAACTACACAAGGAGGAGAACCGAGCCATAGAAGAACATTTTCAACCAACATACCGAGCACGAGAAGACTGAAGGGAGAGCTAACGCATAGATCACGTACCGATCCTTCTCACCGTAGTCAAGTGCCTTAACCACTCCTTGAGATGTTCACTGTTTCCGTTCGTACGGACGTTAAGCTCATGAAATCAACGCGCTTACATAGCAGTTAGAGCCCGCCAAGTTCCTGAGTCGACAGCTTCATCTAACGCAAAGGTATTCAACGTGATACCACGGAGTCTCGTCAAGAAGCTCGAAGCGCCAGACCGCAAAGGGCGCTAGTTCCGGGGTTTGCCGAGGTAAACTGCACAGTTGTGGCAGACAGAGTTCAGCCACCCAAGCCTGCCTTACCGCACTGTACTGACGACCGGGATCGGGTACGACAAACTCAAGACTTCAAGATGGGTACGTAGCTCGAGATTATGCTGGTGCACGTTACGGCCAGGATGCTGACCCCTTGTCCCTCTGGAATGCAGTTCGTTACGCCGCCGCCGCCCTCGCGACCAACCCCGAGAAAAGTGCGTTCAAATAGGCCCAGGGAGCAGTTTGGGATGGGTGACTGACAGTGGTACGCGGTGCGTTTGCAGCTTCTCGTGCCCGGGGCGAGTACCTCCGGACGCACTTCAAGAACATGCGCGAGGTTGCGGCTGCCCTGACCGGTCAGTTCGTTTGGACTTGCAGAATCATTGATGGAGGAGACTAAACGGCGGATTGGTTGGGATATGGGATCGCAGGCCTCAAGCTCACGAAGGCGTACGCGTACCTCAGCGACGTCTCCGACCACAAGCAGATCATTCCTTTCCGTCGTTTCGCTGGCGGTGTTGGCCGTGCGAGCCAGGCCAAGCAGTTCAAGGCGACTCAGGGTGCGTTCTGCTTGGTTCTCGTTTGGAGTGAGCGGTTGGGCTCAAGTGCGTGTGCGGGGAAGGTCGCTGGCCCGAGAAGTCTGTCAAGTTCATCCTTCGCCTCCTCAAGAACGCCGAGTCGAACGCCGACGCGAAAAACCTTGAGCTCGAGGACCTCGTCATCAAGAACATCGTCGTCCAGCAGGCTCCCGTACGTGCCATCATTGTGGCTTCATCAGGATGCTTCGCTCACCGCTTCTGTGTGCGAACAGAAAACTCGCCGCCGTACTTACCGTGCGCACGGTCGCATCAACCCTTACCAGGGTCACCCTTGTCACGTCGAGATCATCCTCTCCGCATCCGATTCTGAGGTCGAGCGGGCGAAGGACAAGGACGTTGCCGCCCCATCACTCACCGGCCTCAACAGGCGGCAGGTTGCCCGCAGACGGATTGAGGCCGCCCGCGTCCCGACTACGGCTGCATAAGCTGACGTGTCCCTCTGAGAGTGTCGGGTTGGTGCAGTTGCGAGAGCTTGTGCGGGAGCTATGCCATCTGCTTGCGGCGCAGACGTACGTGCGTTGTTGTCTTCATATGTATGCATATGCCATGTTACCAAAACGAACGAGCCCGGGCGGTACTTACATGGATTATGCATCTTCCTCCTGCCCCGTTACTCGAGCACTTGGGTTCTAACGGCTTCCTTAGACGAGGTTGCAGTGAGGTATATTTCAGAAGACATGATACAGAGCAGTACGACAGCAGGATGACGGGAATAACAGATACAGCAGTGGTCGATGGCTTGCTACTTCTTTTTCTTCTTGCCGCCCCGTGCGCCGGCCGTAGAACCACCCCGACCGCGAGCGCCGCCGCTCCCTCGTCTTGTGCCCTTTCCGCCCTTGCGCGGTTGCTTGGACGTCGTAGATGCAGCTAAGTATATGCCATTTAGGACACGGACCAACATGGAAATAACAGGAGGAACGTACCTGGAGATTGTCGAGGGTCCTCTTCCTCCTCCGCATACTCTGTTCCGCCCTCCGTTCCTGTTGCGACACTGCGTGGGGTGGGTGCGACGCTTTCGTCGCCACTCTCCTGCGTGAGCGCGCTGCTGTCGCTGTCACCGCCTACCAGTCCAGCCATAACTTTGAGTTTGGCCTTGCCCTTGCGCCCGCCGCCTCGGGCTGGCTTCGCGGGTGCTGCTGGGGAGGGAGCGGGGGATGATGCTATTGAAGCGGACGCGCGCATGCGCCGTTGTATGATCATCTGGTCGATGTTCTCGTCTTGTGGAAGTGAGAATTCGCCACGGAAGAAGGGGTGAATGGAGAGATTGTCGGACGGGGAGGGCGAGCGTAGTGGTAGTGGCGGCGTGCCAATCGGCTCGTCACCTGGAAGATCGAACCCATCTGCTTCCTACACATTGCATATCACCCCACGAAGCGAGAGGTGCAAAGTCGCAGGTATAGCGTCGGGGAGGATACAGAGCGATGCACGATGAACATTGCAACCACGAGCGCGGAATACACAAGGTGGCTCACTGACAATGCTCTCAAGGTTGTCGAGATCGAAACACGAGCGCAGCTTCCTCCATAGGTCGTCGAGCTCGACTCGTTGGCCCGTGTCGCGTAGGATCGTGTTGCGCATCGTGAGGACGTGGAAGTGCCGGTGCATGCCCACCGGGCGCGCGCGCATGAGCGACCGAAAGAACGCGATCTCGCCCTCGACGGTGTCCAGCCAGGGTGTCTCTGGGTCGTCGACGTCCATGCTTTCCATGACGAAGCCGAAATCAAGACGGTAGTGGTAGTGCAGGGGGAGTGCAAGAGTCAACCTTGGTGGGGACGGTGGCGGAGACCGCACGCGTCGCGTCCTTTAGCGCCGCCAGATCTCATCTCGCGCGAGAACATTTGAACCACTTGCATCCTGTGCGACAGGCGACAACGCTTTCGAATTTCGAAAGGCACATGCAGTCTGCTCACAGCGCCCTTCGTGGCATATACCCATTCATCAATCCAACTCACATACAGTCTGCTTGCGCCTTCGTGACATATAACCATTCATCAAGTTGACCTTCGCCGTGAGTGTCAAGGTACTCAAGTAGCCGCCCAACACCGGTGCCTCAGCAAGAACCTCCCAATGAATGGACAGGACTACATGTACTGCTTCGACTGATCTATTTTCGTTGGCGCAACAGATCTTGTGTTGCGCTGACAAGTACTGTGCATCTCACATGCAGCACTAGAGGATATCGCAAGGCTGTAGGTAGGCTTCACGGTTCACCCCACCCAGGCACTGCTGTCTTCAGCATCCTCGTAGCTTTCAGCGACCGATCGTCCTTTCACAAGCATGTTCCACACGCACGTGTGACACTGCCCGCCCATTCTGCAGGCGACACCACATTCCGATGCTCCTTGGTTGCCGGAGTATCATCTGACGGAGTCTACTAGACCAGCGACTCAACCACATCGCGCTGATCCCTCGGTCTTCACAGCACGGGGTGGTATGGCGGTCGCAAACTGTCGAAATTTTGTCGAAGAATGGCATCTTCGAGGCTCTGGTGCGTGCGTTCCAAGACTGCGTAATACTTGATGCCGACATGATCTTCTAGCGTCACGGTTCAACTGACCAAGCGTGCTCGTCTCACACAAAGTGAGCTTACAACGTACGGTACGCGGGCACTCCGTGAATGGATCGGCGGCCCCGGGTTCGATTCAAGAAAAGACGGGGAGACCGCCGACTGTCATTGTGGTTTGACGTGGCAGTCCGATCTGATACTACCTGTCGAATGTCCAGCTACCCCTCCGGCCCTGCTAGAGTTCATAAGGCAAGACACGGGCGAGTCGATCGGTCAAGAACCAAAGCAACCCTGCGCCACGTCTTGCGTCTGGAACCGTCAACATGCCCTACGATGACTCCAACGACACTGACTCCCAGGACAACCATCGTAGCGTAAGTCCAGGGGGGTATTTCGCGCATGACTGGAGATCTAACCTAAGCACAGGAGGACGAGGCTAACGGAGCAATGAGTTCTCCCGAATCCGAATCCGATGCCAATGCCGACGACCGTGAAGGGGACACCGCTCAAGACGACCAAGGTAGTGACGACTTGCCCGAGGATAATCCGGGCGAAGAGCAGTCTCCGGACTCTGCCGACGGTCAAGGAGGCCCTGCCGGTAGTGATGATGCGGAAGCTGAGCAACGCTACCCAGCGAGAGACCACTCCACGGGAGACGGCGACGATGCGGGTGCAGGAGTATCTGAAGGGCCGCAGGACACTGAGGACGGCACGGCTGCGCCCGACGATGAACGCGCTACCCTCAGCGACGACAATGCCGCCCCCGACGATAATAACACTGCCCCCGATGACGACAGTCCTACGAATAACGGCGGCATGCACGGGAACACACGCGGCTCTCAACCAGTGCGAGAACCTCAGGACGGGTTTGACCAAGTAAGCTTATGCACTTGATTGTAGGTCTTTACTGATAGAAAGTTTGCAGTATCATGCGCAAGGCTACCCCATTTCTGTCACCACAGCGCCTCTCGGTAATGCAGCTGGAGGTGACTACGTGTCGGCCAACGCTTTTCAGCCTTTTGAACAAGAGGGAGGTGGAGAGGGCTACCCTCCTGCAGTCGGCTCAGCCCAACAGCCTGTCCAGCGCACCTCTGGCGCAAGCAAGGTGAGGATCACAAGTACGGTTAGACGCCTTTTGCACCACTCACGTCCGGACCTCGCAGAACGTGGATGGCGGCAACGACACATATGCTCCCGAGTCCCACAACCTCTTCGAGGACACTCTGTCTCAGTTTGGCACCGCAATCCAGAGTGGCGTGATCAAGGGCATCACCAACAGTGTAGCTCAGGCTACGGAGGGCTCCATCAAGAAGCATTTGTATGGTGCCTTACACCTCCCCTGGAACGAACCCACAGTCCCGCCCGCCGCTAAGCCTGCATCCACGTCCCACACTTTGCGACCTCCAGCCACTGGTAGTGCTGGCATGAAGGCCAGGCCCGCGCAGGTTCATTCCGCTCCGGCCGGAGCCAACGCGACCCCCGATCCCGTCCCTCAGTCGGGTGGCCCGAAGCCCATCACAGGTGCTCGTCCGGGGGTTCCTCCTGCAGCAAGTAAGGCACGATCTTCTCCTGCATCGCCACAGACCGGATCGCCTGCCCACCCGTCCGCCCAAGTCGGTGGTGATGGTAGTGGTGGGGCTCAGCGGGACAGTGTCGCGGCTGGTACCGTCAAACGGTCAGCCGGTGCTGATGCACAGCGGCCGGCTGGCCGCGGTGACTAGGCGCCGAATAATTATGGCCGGACAGCAACCTTTCTGAGACGTCGCTTGCATGATACAGTAGTTCCACGACGACATGACTGTACCCATGATTGAAGGCTGCGAGATATACATATATCGATCGGCGAACCTGACTTTACGCTGCTTTTCGTTGAGATGCTGATGAAGAGCTGTCGGGCCTCAACGTTTTCAGGCGAGGCTCGTATGCCGTTGACGAGTGTCTCCAAGTACATACCCAGTTCGCGGAAATTTGCTGGACCGAGAGGATTCTTTGATTTGAGTCCATTCCTGCGTCCACTGCGATCGCGGTGGCGGTGTCGAGCGCCTTCTCATCGTAAGTAGACTCAGCGTCAACTGGTCACCTCGGAATCACGACACTCATGTCTTCTCCATTCCGAAACCGCCCACGGTAGCAGAAGGTATAAGCTGGCATTTCAGGTGGGTGGAAGAATCTATGAGATGCAGGGTGTCGCAAGCCTGAGACCGCAGAAGGTGCAGTACGTGGGCAACAACATAAAGTCTATGCACCTTTCTGTGGAGGCTTCGCTTCAAAGGTTGCGTACGTCGTACATCGACGTTCTCTACGTCCACTGGGTATGTCCCGTCATATGTCCAAAAGCAGCCTGTTGGGGGCTTATCGTGCGCCGCTAGTGGGACTGGACCTGTGGAATCGAAGAAGTCACGAACGGCCTCCATCACCTGGTTGCGTCTGGCAAGGTGCTGTATCTGGTGAGTGGACTCTAGCTACTCTTCTCTGTATGCTTGCTTATAATGGTACATCGGATATTCCCTACACCATCAACTCCCGCTTGGGTTGTATTGAAGGCGAATATGTACGCCCGTACGACCGGGAAGACTCCTTTCGTCATTTACATCTACGAAGGCGCTTGGAGCGTTCTTCAGCGGACATCGAGCGGGACATCATCACGATGGCAAGGGAAGAAGGTATGGCCGTTGCGCCGTGGAACGTGCTCGCTGCTGGGAATATCCGCACCGACGCCGAAGAGGAAGACGGGCGAGAAGGGTGCGTGAACGTTTCCACAGCTAGTGAGGTCCACTTTAGTATTGATTGCGATGCCTTCATTGCGTTCGCAGGCCGATCATTCTTGGGTCTTGATTGGGAGCGGAGCGAGAACGACAAACGAGTCGCCAAAGTTCTCGAAGAGGTAGCCGCGGACGTCGGTACCAGCACTATCCAATCCGGTACGGTCGACTTTGACTCAAACATCCTCAGCTGTGCACTGAACATGTATCACTCACTCCAATGCAGTCGCCATTGCATATGTGATGCAGACGGTCCCATATGCGTTCCCAAGCATCGGTGGCCGCAAGGTCGAGCACCTCCATGCAAACATTAAAGCCTTGGATATCTCACTCACGGAGGAGCATGTCAAGATTGTGTTAAGCAGATTGAGAATGCGGTCCCTTTCGCGCCAGTATCTCTCGATTTCCTCTTGGAGTGCGGCTGTCGTTGACTGTATCGGCGCATCAGGGTGACGGCTCACAGTACAGTCTTGGGTACGCCCTCGCTAAGCATTTCGACAAGGGGCCCGTTGCGCAGGCGCTTCGTCCGCAGGATCTCGTGCTCAAGGCTCCTAAGTACGATTGATTTGCGGGGTAACCGCATCTTGATATCTACAGCGGCCACTCCGGCCAACTTCCAACGGGCAGTGGCAATCGCGTTCGCCGTATCTGTATTGCTGCGGCACGCAAGAGGCCCTGACAGCTGCTGGGCCTCAAGGCCATCCGCAGGAAGCGGGGCTGTCCGCTTTTTGGTTCTGTTTACGCTGCGGACAGTCAAGCACATATCGATAGATGTGGTTACGAGAAGGTTGATTACTTATTCCCGGAGCGCCTCCGAGGCAAACCCAACTCTCCGGAACTTACACCGCCTGCCTGGACTTCTGACCACTTCCAGCCCGCTACTTGGCAGCTGTTCGTAGCGTATAGATTCTAGGAAGTTGATCATTGCTTCCACGACGTCCCTCCGCAGCGCCGTGCCCGCGCTTTGTTCTGGAGACTCGTATACCGAGAGCGCTCCGAGCGTAATTTCATCGCGTTCATCGCTTCCTTGACGACTAAGAGGACAGGATGGGCTATTATTGGGTTGCGTAGGCCGCACTGGGATCTGTCCAAACGGCAGCCAGCCTCGTCGGTGAAGATGGTTTCCGAGGAGACGCGTCTGCCGCAGCGCTCAACATATATATAAGTAAGGTCGGTTGTCCAGGAGGGCAGCATCAGGTCCTACGTTCCTGCAACCAAGCCAGCCTTTCAATATGTACTACGAAGAACAAGAGGCACGTTAGGCTGTCCGGGAACGGCCTCATAAGTATACGGTACTAACATGCCTCTGCAGACCGTTGTGGAGGAGAACTATGGCGGTCGCGAGGAGTTCGTCGAAGAAACCACCGCCGTAGAGGTCGGTCGCCGTTCACGAATGCCAGCGTCCCCCGCTACTAACCGCTGCCTGCCGGGCCTTTGCAGGAGACCGAGCAGGTCGAGTACGAGGTGACGAACTCCGGCCTCGTCGAGGAGGAAGTCGTCGAAGAGACCACGTACCAGGACACCGAGGTTCGGCAGGCATTATGCAAATCTCCTCGGCGTTGCAACTGATTGACCGCCGCTAGGTCGTCGTGGACTACTGATGCTGTGATGGCGAACATCGAAGGGCACAGCGATCGCGGGTAGAGACATACATTGTAAACATACCAGTCTTTGATTGGGAGCAGACTTCAAGTTTGGGGTTGCGCCGGCATGACAGTGACCCGTTTGTGAGGGGCTTCAGGTCAAAAAGTTAGGATTGAGGGGCAGTCACGGTTAACCATCACTAGGTGTGACAAAAACGCAATATACATTTTCCTTTAGATTCCGCCCCCTAAGCAAGCAAACACGGATCGCGCGGTCGGGTAGAACGAGTCCGTCTATAGTCTAATTCCCTCCATAGCGGGAGGGGTCTAGGGGTCAGAGGATGGCGAGGGGAATAGAGGACGAGTGCGAGGTCGAGGTCGAGGATGGTAATGTTTTACGCATCGGTAATACACCCGCGGCTGGCGTCCTCGACGAGCTTGACATACTTGTACAGCGTGCCCTGAGAGACCTTGAGCGGGGGCGCCTTCCACGCTGCGCGGCGTTTCTCGAGCTCCTCTGGCGGCACATGCAGCTCGATCGAGTTCTTGACGGCATCGACAGAGATGACATCGCCGTCGCGGACAAGTGCGATCGGGCCGCCGACCTGGGCCTCAGGCACGATGTGGCCGACGCAGAAACCGTGAGAACTGGAATTGGAGTCGACGGCGGGGAAGAAAAATTCGAGGGGCAAAAAGGGCGTGCGTTAAGGGGTTGGCGGGAGTGATGAGTAATGGATAAACTTACCCTCCGCTGAACCGTCCGTCCGTGAGACATGCGACGTCGTGGCCCAGACCCGCACCCATAATCAGGCTGGTGGGCTTGAGCATCTCGGGCATGCCTATATGCGCATCATCATAAGAGCCGGTCCAGTTAGAGGGCCCAGGATCAGGAACTACGCACCCGGGCCACCCTTGGGACCAAGGTAGCGGAGGACGATCACAGTCTTCTCGCCTTTCTTGATGGAACCGCTCTCCACGGCAGCGATGAACTCGTCCTCGGAGTCGAACGCGCGGGCTTTGCCAGTGAAGCCGAGGCCCTCCTTGCCCGTGATCTTGGCGACGGCGCCGCCCGGGGCAAGGTTGCCTTTCAGGATACTGCGGGAGATCGTTGGTTAGGGTTCGCAGACACCACTGATATGGAATGACACCTACCGGATGTGGCCCGTCTCCTTGATAGGCTTGTCCAGCGGACGGATGACGTCCTGGCTGGTAAAGTCCAGCTCTCCGTGTTTGTGCACCCACCGGTCGAGGTTTTCGCCGAGCGTGCGGCCAGTGACTGTCATGTTGTTTCCGTCGATGAGGTTTTGCTTCAACAAGTAGTGAAGGATTTCTGCACCATAGCATCGAAACGTCAGAGACTGCCATGAGTCCTGCAGACGAACGGACGACGTACTAGGGATGCCACCAATTCTGGCGACGTCTGTCATGACGTACTTCCCACTGGGCTTCAGGTCTGCCAGGAAGGGAATACGGTCTGACACGGCCTGGAAGTCGTCCAGCGTGAGGTTGATACCGACGGAGTGGGCGATGGCAGGAAGATGCAACGCGGCGTTCGTAGAACCCCCGAGGATGATGGTCAACACCTGTCACGAAGTCAGCCTCCGACCCGACGCGGTGCGCAAGGAGTACCCACCATGGCATTCTCGAAAGCCGACCTCGTCATGATGTCACGCGGGCAGATGTTTTTCTCCAGCAAGTTGCGCATTGCTGCACCGACAGACTCGCATTCGTTGTACTTCTCCGCAGACTCCGCGGGGAACGAGGATGATCCAGTCAAGGTCATTCCCATCGCCTCCGAGGCGCTGGCCATGGTGNTCCCATCGCCTCCGAGGCGCTGGCCATGGTGTTCGCGGTGTACATCTAGGACGCTCTCCTCAGTCGTGCGGTTTCCGGGAACCACGCGCATATACTCACTCCGCCGCACGCGCCGGGTCCGGGGCACGCGTTTCGTATGGTGTTGTACCGTTCCTGCTCAGCAGCTTCAGTCTTCCCGGCCTGGAGGTACTTGCCGTACGCTTGGAACGCCGAGATGATGTCCAGCTGCGGGGCGCCTTCGCACGAGCCGGCACGAATCGTGCCGCCGTAAACCATGAGCCCGGGTCGGTTCAGACGACCCACTGCGTTCAGACATGGATGAGCGAGGGGGCAAAGCAATGCATATATTGACGCGACGCACATGCCATCAGCACGCCGGGCATGTTCTTGTCACAGCCGGGGATGACGACCATTCCATCAAGCCAGTGGCCGCC
>WJSG01021777.1:0-16150 GCA_016618145.1 Sanghuangporus lonicericola
TGATTTTCTCGGACGCACCGCGGCGGCCCTCCATGCACCCGTTCTACCCCCAGGACGCCCCTCGGGATGCTGGCGATATCTTCAACGGCGGCTCCTCAGGCTCGCAACCCCAGCAGCAGATGAACTTTCAACAGCAGCTCGGCAGCCTTCAGCAGGTCAACATGGAGATGCTCGAAAACCTTCTTATGCAGGACTCCTCTGGGCAGCAGGGCCAGCAGCAGCAACACTCGCATGCGGCAGCGAACCCTCAAGCGATGTTGGAGCACCAGGTGAAGATCAATCAACTGCAACAACTGCAACAGTTGCAGCAGCAGATCTTCCAGCAGCAGGTGCGTTCCTCTGCTATTCTCGGATCATTAGAGTCGGGTTGGGTGAGAAGGATGGATGGAGGCGGAGGTGGGAGGAGCGCGAGAGGCTATCGTACGTCCGCGTGCAACGACACGACTCTGACATGTGAACTCTAGCTCGAGCTGCTCAGCGGAGGTGCATCACTCTTCCCCAATCTACCCCCCGTCATAGACCGGTCCCGGGACACCCCACAGTATGGCCTACCTACTCCAGGTGCGTGCACATCTACTTACGCGTGAGCATCGAGCCTCACGGCTTCCAAGCATCGTCTACCGAGCTGCGCGCGCAGCAAAACACCGACTTCGTCTCGCCTATGCTTCTCCACTCGGGCGGGGCGACCAACTTGGGCAACATGGTGCACAACTCGGGCATGCTGCCCAACTATATACCTCAGATACCCCAGCACATGCTGCCCTCGGCCCCGCACTCAGCCCCCGCGAACATCGTCTTCCAGAGCCCCGCTTATCCTCTCCCTTCTCCCGGAGAGTTGGACATGAGCGAGCTTCCGCCCCTCTCGAGTCCCATGCTCGACTCGTACCACAATTCCGCCAACTCGATGTCCTCCGCTGGCCCGTCGACGATCACCGGTCGTGTACGAAGCGGAACGACCGGCTCAAAAAGACCGAACACGTCGTCCAGTGGCGACGAGTCCAGCGTGACGAGCAAGCCAGCCCGCAAGCGTCCCTCGCCGGCCGAAAGGACTGCGACCGGTGGATCTTCTAGTAGCAGGAGGGCGAGCATGCGCGCAACGCGCTCTGCGACGTCCACGCCGCTCTTCCCGCCCAGCATACCCTCGTCTATCCGTCCAAGTCCGCAGCGCGGTGCACCCGGCCCGGGCGAGCATCCCGGAGACACGCCTTCGCCTCTTGACATTCCTATGCCTCCGCCCGCGCATCCAGCGTCGTCGGACGCCCCTCTGTCGGCTATCTCCAGGCCGTCTATGTCGCCGACTCCTTCTCTGCCTACCTCGCCCGCATCCCCGACCGGTCTTTCGCAAGCTAGTCAGATCCAGCCGGTCACTCCCGCCACCATACTAAAACTCGGCAGATTAGCGGTGGGAGGCACCTCGCTCTCGCAGCCACACGAGGGCGTCACTGCACCGAAGCAGAAGGATGGGAAGCCGAGCACGCGATCGAGCAATGGTGCGTCGTCCAAGGGAAAGGCTGCGGACAAAACTGCCGGTGGTCAACACCGACCGATCCGTCCCGGTACGTCCCCTTTATCCGCTGGAGATCGCGTCCGCTAATTTTCTCTAGCTGGAAACGCAGTCATGACTCCGTTGACGGCCTCCCCGAGTACGCCGTTCATGCCGCCGCAAATCCGCAAATCCTCGCACAAGGCGGCAGAGCAGAAGCGGCGCGACTCGCTCAAGACGTCGTTCGACGACCTCCGCATCCTCCTGCCACCCATTCCCCTCCCGTCCGAGGACGGGTTCCCGGACGAGCCCATCCTGCCCGGAGCTATGCCGCCGCGTGGCCCGCCCAAGGGCAACGCTGAGGGCCCGAACCGCGGCGTCAGCAAGCTGCAGCTGCTCCGCTGTGGCAACGAATTCATCAAGGTGCTGAAAGGTCGCGTGGAGCGCCGCGATGAGGAGATTGGCCGGCTGCGCGAGGAGGTGCGCCGGCTTCGGGAGCTGGTGGGCGACGAGGCTGCTGTGCCGCCTGAGGGCCAGGAAATAATTGACCTCGAGCGGGATCTGGATGCGTGCGAGCTCAGTGGAGGAGGTCTCAGCCGGGCGATCGCTGGAGGCCGTGCGGGATCGGTCATGGAGGAGGGAGACTACGACGACGACGGAGACTCGTGATGGGCTTAATGACCCACGTTACGGGCTGCGTCTTCGGCTTTTGGGTTGCGTGCGTTTTCTCTTTTGGGGTTTGGGTGGCCGGTCGATAGATGTAGAAATTTATGAGATGTACGAATTATCGTGATATTGTATCGTGTACTTACCGCGGAATTCAGCCGTGTGTCCGGGCTCGATTTCGGGCGGTTGCTTGCACGACACCTCCGTGCGCTTCCCCGCTCAAGCATGAGACTAGCAGCCTGCTTCAGTGAACCGTTTGCGAGCTTGTGCCGCGTACCGTCTGTATGTTCAGACTTGCCGGAAGCAACTGAGGCGATGCTGCTTGACCAGTCGGCGATCCCGATCCCATCTGAGATCTCCCACCGCGTGCCACGTGGCCGTTATTGTCTTGGTTTACCGTAGCCGGCGGCGCCTCCACCTGCCTCCTGCGCCCGCCACCGTCCCGCACAACGTTCCTCCGTCGAGCACTACGACGCGTTAACCTCGGCAACCATGTCGCAGACAGTTGCCGCAAAACACCCGCTGTGCGTGCCGGGGACTCGTATTTGGACTGCGCGCATTAGGGAGCTTATCGGAGTTCCAGGTCTATCGTGTTCTTGCTTCACATCGCGCTGGACGTGCCCATGGCCATCCAGGGACTGTGGTCGCCACTGGCTCTGCCGTTTTTGCAGATGACGAACACCACGCTGGTGTTTATTAAGGTGCGTCCTGCTTCGACTGCGTCACGCGCACGAAGTGCGAATGCTGAATTAATTAATTCCGCAGCTGTACGGCGCGCTCGTCGCCGGGACGTGCATCGCGTCGCTCCTGTGCTTCAGTCTTCCTGGCAAGTCCCCGGTCTCCTAACACGTCGGCCAATGAACTGACTGTCTCGCGTGTCGCAGAGTTCCTCCCGGGCAAGCGGGCGTTAGCGATCGCGCTCTGCGTCTACCACGCCACGTGCTCGACCATCCTCTTCAACGCCCCGCGGTTCATCCCGTACTCCTTCGGGGCCCTCGCAGAGTCGTACGTCTCTCATACACTCCCGCCGCACTCGCCGCTCACGTCTCGGGGCGCTGCAGGTACCGTGCGACGCCGGAGATCGTCTGGGGAACGCTGCACGGCTTCCTCGGGCTGGGCTTCGCGGTGTGGTGGCAGGCGACGGTGCAGATGGCCGCCATGGCAGCGCAGCTGACGAAGATGCAGTGAAGATATGAAGATATGGGGTTTGTGTGTGTTTCTGTCCTCGGGCGCGCTGATGTGCTTCTCACGTTGTTGCAGGCGCAAAGTTGCCACGATCGGGCTGTTGTGTCGGGTCCTCACTGCTGTTTGCTGATCTAGGGAATATAATCTTGTGTGTACCAGCTACACCTACTCCGCGCTCGTGAAGTTTATATCTGCGTCCGGACCGCCCCCGTATTCACATGTTCAGTGGGACCATGGCGCTGCGGCTAAGGACATGAAGGACACCGTGACGGCGACTGTTCGTCACAAGCGGTAAACCTCCAGGTCTACACGAGGAGAGAACATCACCGCCCGTTACATGACTGGTGAGTTCCCAGCGGCCCACGTTCTTTTGCACCGGCTGATGTCTTCCACAGTGCCGCAGCGGCGAATCTCTCCGAATCCTTCGCGACCGACTCCCCTCAAACTCCTACTATAAGTAGCCAGTGCTCTGAGTAAGTAATGGTCACCGGGCCGCAGACTGCGCGGGTCGTCCGCATCAACGTCCACAGGAACTTGCATCTGAAGATCCCTGGGCGTCCCATAACCCTGAATGCTGACTGTGAGACAGGGCAGCCATATTATGCGTGAATCAAAAGGTCTGCGGTGACGGTGATGTTCAAGCTTGGTCCGGATCTCACTGATACGCTACGAAGCGAACTAACAACCTATGCTCATTATATACTCTCGCTAGATCCCACCGCGTTCAGGACGACGATTAAGCTCACCGACGGAGCCCCTCTGTCATGTAGAGTGCCTACTGAGTGGTAGCGGCGCCCGCGGATATAACTCTCTGGATTTGTGACAAGACTCCTTCGGCTGTCCTTCAGCCATCTACCTACCTCCTCTACTCCGACTTCTGACCAGAATCTTCTCTCCTCGAGCACCAAATTCCTCAGAATTCCGTGGTGCCTAGTCAGCCAAACAAAGACACGAACATTCCGGTAGCAGTATAAGTAATTCAACAACTGGTCGGTGTGGGACCGGCGGCCTCATTGTTCGGTGTCAATGCGGATACCCCTCAAGTTCCGATCGACAGATACATGTGCACAGGTCCACTTGCTTCTGCGGGAGCCCATCCGCTGGTCCCCTCGTTCCGCCGGCTCCCTCGCACCGCGTACCGTGGAAGGCCGTGCGAGTCCTACGTGGGCACGTACCGGGCGCGCGGGACGGCCCACAGCACGATAAGCGTGGACATCATCGACACCACGCTGTACGTCCGCACACCCGGCCACCGCCAGGCAAGTGTTCGTATAAGTCACGTTCGAGCGGCAGGTCAGAGCTCCGGTCAATGACGCGTCCGAGACAGCAGACCAAGGAGGAGAGCACCGACAAGGGCTGCAGGGACGCGATCCCGAACTTCTGGGCGAGAAGACCGGTGATGAACGGGAGAACCGCGGAGCCGGCCTGTCCTGCGCCGGCGATGTACCCGGAGCAGGCGGTCATGAGCCAGCGGCGCGGGAGGATTGATCGTCGAGTGGTTCATGAGTATGTGGAACATCGGTCCGAGGAGGAGGCCGACGAAGGAGACGGCCAAGGCATTCTCGATGGGCGGCGGGCGGCGGGCCTCGGGGCGAGTGCAGCGTGTTTCTAGTCAGTGACGACAGGTGAGGTGAACAAACTCACCCGATTGTCAGGAAAGCGTATATGAAGAGCGCGCGGCGCTTTCCGAGCTGACTGGGGATGAGCGAAGAGGCACTTTCAGTCGAAGTCGAGCGGCCTACCTTCCTCATCAGCCACAACAGGAGAAAGCGGCCGAGCATGATTCCTGCTAGAAGGTGAGCGAGAATCGCCAATTGTAGATGTTATCACTCACCCCGAAAAATCCAGAAGAGATGTAGCCGGAATTTGAACTACCTCCACGCTTCTCCAGGATATACGTTACCTTCACGCCTATGAATGGCACTTCCATTGTGTTCTTGTGCAGTAATTGAGCGAATGCCAAGGACTTACCGCCCATAGTGGCCTCAATGTCGACGTATACGAGCGCAAAGAACGACAGCGCATGGACCGACTCGATGCGCATCATCTGCTTGAACTTGTTCGAGCGACCATTATCTTGTGCGGCTGACTCGCCCTCTTCCTCCAAAACCGCTGCGCACGAAAGTGAGGACTCGTCAAGCATCGAACGGGGAGCCGAGCAACGCTGACCTTCCTGACGACTGCGGAATACCGCCCACAGGAAGGCAGCGTTCGTGACGTACAGGCCAGCCGAGATGATGAAATGGAAGGACCAGTGCTCGGGATCCTTCGCGAAGTGCGTCGCCACGAGCGGCGAGATCAGAGCACCCAGTCCCGTCCACAAAGTCCAATGTGACGCGCCATTCAGTCAGAGATTCAATAGGATGGATCAATACATGCCATGAAGGCTCTCGAGGTGTCAGCGGAAGTGCATGCTTACCGTACGTGCCATCATGAAACATGCTCAGCTATTCTCTCGAGTTCTTCTTCAAGACGGCGACGACACCGGTTGCTTGCCCGTAACCGTATGATCTTCTTGAGCCGATGGCACATGGGACTGAGCCCGCCGCCGTCTTCGACGTCAGTTGCGATGGAGGTTGACGCGACGGCTGTGTCCACTGTCCTTGCGGATGTTGAACAACTCGATCGCACCGCCAATCGTCCTGCTCCCACTCAATAGACCCACCAATCGTCTGCCTGAGGAGTCAACGCCTTGGAATATGCTCGGAAGAGTTCGGCGCGGTGGCGTATCTGCGCTACTACACCGGACTGGAGAAGGGGCAAACGCAGCGAGGATGCCTGTTCAACTTTTACTGCAGGACCGCTCTCCGGTGACTGTCTCTCAGCTACTGCAGACGTCGCGAAAGGTCATCTTTCGCCGCCGCGACCGGAGGATTACGCGATGCGAAGGATACCGAATTCATCCCCGAGCACTCTGTACAGTCGCGTATCAGATCGACTTGTACTCGCAAACAACTTGTCCCGTAGGTCTCGTACAATGAGGTTGCCAGAGTCTGATGGCAGACACCGTATTTGCCAGAAGTTGAACGTTGACTGCGTACCCTGAGTTGGCATGCCAGTGAGGTAAGTACGTAGTCGTGGTGGTTCCTGCCACAAGTAAGTAGTTCGGTAAGCAAAGCAGAGGTCATACATAAGTCGTACATACTCATCATGCTGCGCTGTAGTATGATCGCTGAAGCCTGGGAGGGGACTAGGAGGAACTCTCAGTGGGCATTCCTGGAATAATCAGCACTCCGCTTGACGTTCATCTGCAGGCAGAGCGGGACGGTATGGCAGCGCCGTCTTGAGCTGCACTTCAAAAATCACTCTATATCCATATCCGTCAGAATATGGGAACATATCGTCAATCGTACTGTAACTCACCGTGGACCTGGTATCTACTACTACCAGTAACGCCACGAGGACAACATGACTCACATAAGTATGTCGTCCAACATACACACGAAAGCTGTGACACATGCAACATCCATCTTGTAACGTTTCTGTCGAGTCTTATAGCCGTCCGAACGGAAGCGCTTCCAGACATCGGGCTAAGGCTTCGACGTCTGCACTATCTGCGGCCCCGACTGCATCCATCACCGCTGCTGGCACCGACCTCACTGCTATACATGAGCTTGCCAGCGCGAGTACAGCTCCCCGTCCGGTCGCTCTTGCTCGCGTGTCAGTGCTCCTTGGGTCAGGTGCATAGATGCACGGCGTAGAACGAGCTTGATTGTTTGCGCGGGGATGTATGTGATACTGCGGGTGCGCGAGGGACTCGGACTCGGACCCGGGCGGGGAGCAGTCCACAAGTATGCGGACGTGGGGGACATCAACGGCGGACACCACGGTGGTTTCGAGCCGTTGGTGAAGAGTCCCTGTCTTGCGGATGCTCAGGAGGAAGTGGCAGCCCTGCATCACAGAGGGATTACTTAGCCAGGTTGGTGAGGCAGTGGAGAGAGGAGGACCTACTGTACTAGATATGAGACTCAGAAAGACTGCGGGAACCCATCTGACAGGTCGTGACGCCAGGCCCACGGTAGAGCATTTCTCTACTGAACGCCCGACAAACGCGCGTCCGCCCCGATTCTCCATGACCTATCACATTCTGGTGGCCATGTTGCAGCATGCTGCTCGCTTTGCCTCACGATGGATCCATTGAACGGCGCCTGTGTAAGGCTAGTGTCCTTTGCAAGCCTTGCTCCCAGTGCCACGAGCTGCGAGGGCTCTGTGTATGGGCGAATACCTCAATCATTGAGAAAAGGAGTAAGTCGAACACGGCCAAACCGCAACGACTCACCGCAAGACCGCTTCGCGAGGACTTGCCCGCCCCGGCGACGGCATGCGAAAGAGCGACATACGGCCCCCAAGCGAGCACGAAAGCTATGATACAAAAAAGTTGACCGCGAC
The DNA here is from genome assembly GCA_016618145.1 of Sanghuangporus lonicericola. Classification (NCBI taxonomy): domain Eukaryota; kingdom Fungi; phylum Basidiomycota; class Agaricomycetes; order Hymenochaetales; family Hymenochaetaceae; genus Sanghuangporus; species Sanghuangporus lonicericola. The sequence goes on from WJSG01021777.1 coordinate 7,724, forward strand.
TCTCGCCTAGCCTCCACACGGGTAGCTAAGGCTTCCAGCGACGCAGCCAGCGCATCCCGGTCGCGTCGTCCGACTCGCGCCCAGGCTCCACATCTATGTCTTCAACTCTGTATTTTTGTCTCCACGGCGCGCCGTCCTCCGTGTCATCCACGCCTACGAGATCCCAGTCTCGCCAACAGTCCTCCGCCCAATTGCTCTCGGTTGCATGCGAGCCGTGCGAGCCCTCGGTCGATACGTGTAGCGACACGCGGCGCGGGACCAGCTCGATGGATTCCATGTGTGGGGGGAGTGTGTGCGGACTCTCAAGGGATTGGGACTCGGACTCGGAGGTCGTGCCCCCGGGCATGTGGATGTGGGGGATGTCCATGGAGAGCATGTCCGTCTCGAGCCGCTGGCGGCGGGCGGCGGTTTTGCGGATGCTCAAGAGGAGGTGGCAGCCCTGGTTTCCGTCCAGACGGAGTGAGTGGACGTATATGGTTCAGGACGAGGCGAGGGCGCACCGAGTATGAGAGGATTGCTGAGACCCATCTGCGAAAGGGAGACTGGTTCAGAAGGAAAGTCAGGTGGGCGGTGTCCGATGGGAGACTTACATGAGGGCCACCGTGGTGAGAGCATTATCGAAAAACTGAGCAATAGTGCATACGAGCATAACAACTAGGGGCATGTCTCAAAAAATGGCAGTGTGATTATGGCCATTTGGGTACTCACTAACGCTGCTGCGGGTCAAATTCGGTGAGTGCCAATGCTCTATGAAGTGAGATTACTCACATAACATAGTAGGCACTGCCATCGCGGAAGAGGCGGTAGATTAGCGGTGTGTGGTCTAGGGGTCCATATGATATACACTTGATAGCGTTCAGGGCGAAGAGGAGAGCTAGATGGCATGCAAAAATGAGTTTCACTCGGTGTCCTTGTGCGCTGATTGAAGACGTACTTTCGAAGACAAGAATAGGTATCCTAGAACAGAGGGTGGTTAGCGCAATACTAAGACCAAATGCGACGTCAAATGCACCAGGAGAGCTTGTAAATCGTCGGTGCAGCAGGGAAAACACAACCCTTCGTGGGGAAGACAGAAGGGAACGGAACCAGCACTCTTTGAACGATCGGGATGGACACGCCGTTGAGCACAACCGTCATCTATGCCAAAATCAGCTTCACGGAAACTGGATATAATCAGGCACGTACGACCAGCTCCGTTACGAATGCAGAACCCAGCAAAAGGCGCACTTGTGACGAACCATGAGTTGGAGGCAGATTGGGTGAATTCAGGCGACGTACCCCTCCTGGATTTGCCATACAGCGCATCCACGCGGAGGATCAAGCTCAACTCCACGCTCAATAGCAGGAGGAGCAGGAACCTGTTCCGGATCAGCAACGTTTCTCGCGACTGACTGCACATGCAAACCTGCGCACCCGAAACAGAACATGAGATAGCTGAAGCAGCTACAACTTGAATGAGAATACCGTTCCTTGGAGTTAATCAGACCTCAGGTCACGTACAACATCGGAGTGAGGTTCGTTGCGAGTACGCTGCAAGACGGGCGTTAGTGATTGAAATATGACGTCGTTCCAGAAGGTCTTCCTGGAACATAACGCAAGAATCCTTAGCAAATAGCGCGACAATAACGCTGCAATTGGACGAGTGACTTCTCTATGCACGTCGTCTGACAGAATGTGACAGCGTTCGGTGGCGTTTCGCTGTCGGTCCGACACCGAGCTCAAATGACACGAGCACAAGCACATGGTTGCGCCTCATTGCGCCTCACAGCAGATGGTGAACGAGGGAAACGGGGGGATTCCGACAGAATGCATATTTATGACAGGACAACATGTAAGAGAAGGGAGACTCACAGCTGGCCGAGAAGTCCGATGTACCTCGAGACGAAGTACAGGTACTTCGGAAGGGCATTTGCAGAGCTACGACATATTCAATCGTCAAACTACACGGGATGCGTGCGGGCGGAACGTACCTCCAAACATACTCCACCTGGCGGCGAAAGGGTGCGCGAACCGGAAGAAGGATGGTCATTGATTGCACCCGACGTTCAGAAGCACGATTTCTCACCTCATCNCCGATGTTCAGAAGCACGATTTCTCACCTCATCGTCCAGAGTTGTCAACAAATCATACAGCAGGAAGGTAGCGGACGCGGCTAGACGAACATGAACCTCCAAACACGCGCATATAGTCGGTCAAACTGACCTGCATGGATGATCTGCCTGTTCGCCACTCGCAGGAGGACTTGAAGGCCATCAGAGTCGCTCAGGCTCATGTGCCCGTCGGGGTGCCGGTGCGTGTAGGATGGGGGCGGGGGAGGGTGGCCTCATGCGGGCACGCGGGGGCAGGGATGATGGGGGGAAGAAGAGAAGAGAGGTAACGCAGAAGGGCAAGGGGCGGGAGGACTGGACGGCGGGAGATGCCTGGGAGATGCCATGCGTCGACTTTGGCGTTGGACACCTTCACTCGCCCGATGTCCGGAAGCGACTATGCTCAACGTCTTTGCCCATATTAGGCAAGAATCTGTTAGATTGCCTCCTCGCTTCGCTTCGCCGGCCCGCCCACTCTATGCCCGTGCGCGCAGCACTTTATACTCAACGCCCGACATACATGCGTCTGTTCATCTTCGTCCTGCACGCCGAGCTTCTTCTTTGGCTCCTCGTCTCGTGCATATCCTGGACCAAAAAGCGGTACATAGCAACCCAATTCTGCCGATCGGCGCGATCAATTACTGCCGCCACGATGCTCGCTGTGGCTCGCGACCCGGATTAATGCACTTCCATTACCAACATGTCACCAAGTTCTGCAACCGCGACACGTTCTGTAATTAGTGCCATCGCGTCACCATCGCTGTCCACGTTGTGGCTTGGCCGCACTGTAGTCTTACTCACAGCTGAGGGCTACGCACCAGCTTGACTAACGTGCGAACCAACGAAGGTCATACAAGGGGAAAGGAGGGACAGCTAGGGACAGCAACGTGCTGACACCACTTTCCTGTATTCTGGGCATGAGTGGCGGCCGCGGAAAGGGGAGTACGTACACATGGGACTCGCAAGCAACGGCAAAGGCGTATGTGTCAATCAGCCTGTCCAATATACGTCTCCGTGTGTTCTGGACCCCGGGCATATTGGGGTGCGTACGACATGCCTGTCATGTACATGTTGCGGTGTCAGCTTCATCGCTCGCTCCGAATCCAAGTTTCGACTTCAGGGAGAGTGGTCACGCTTCAACCACTGGATATCCATGCACCGTGAATACCGGTGATATACCGCTTGAGCATATACTAAACGAACTTTGAGGAAATCGATGGACTAGAATACACGCGTTAGCCACTACATATAATACAAATCGCACCTGCCACATCCATGACCTGACTTCCAGCCTCTCATCCGAGGTCGACATATGTGCCTCCGGACTCCCACTGTGCGCCTGACGTTGGCACGCCGTATGCGTCCTCCTGCACGCCGCCTTCGACGGTGTTCATGGTGAACTCGCGCTTGAACTTGCTCTCGAGCGTAGCGAGGGTGGTGATAAGGTCTGTGCAGGCCTTCTCGAGCACTGCTGCGGGCGTGACACTGCCGTCGGTCTGGATCTTGAGCAGGAAGTAGGGATGGAGGGGGTGGGGGACTTTGTAGCCGGCGAAGAGGACGTTGGGCATGCCCAAGAGTTGTCTGATGCGTTCCAAAGTTGGGTGTTTGCGCTTACGCAGAAAGGGGGTTATGATGGGAAGAGACTCACGAACGAAGGAGGTTTGCGAGGGTGTGGTCTTGCTTCACGATCTTGATCGTAGCGGCGTTGGGGATCTTCGTGTCTTCCGTGACCTCAACTCTGTGGGAGCGTAAGACGAGAAGTCACGCAGATTCGAGATGGCACGCACGGCCGTTCTCCCTCTTCCAGGACGTATAGCTCATATCGGTTGGGTGCATTCATGATCGGTGATCTATGATAGTACCGATTCCACTACGCAAGTTTGGCTGTGGACCAGATGTCGTGAGCATTTAGTTTCCAACCAACGAGGTTAGCGCGAAGAGTCAGAACACATTGTGTACTCATGTGAGATCATTGACAATAAATATCATGGCTTCTGTGAAGCCAACATCATGCAGGGGTGGTCGGAAAGGGAACTCACCAGCGAAGTGAACAAGAACTTGCAGAAGTGGATGGGCGAAGACCAAGGCCCGGGCGCCACGCTGTCGCTGAGCGCCCATTGTACTATGGGCGTTTATCTGTCCAAACAGGGCCAAATTTGCAGCCACCGCCCGAGAAATCGTATCGTCAAGGCAGGCCGCCTCGTATACGCCCTCAACTCCCGCCCTCCTCAAGGTAAGTTCACGCTGCTGCTCGTCTCACAACTGTTCTCGCTGGATTCTGCTACTCTCGGGCTTTCGATTGGATGTGGTGTTGCGGCCGGCATGGTGGAATTTGGTGGTGGATTGGGCTTGGGACGGACGGATGACACTGGAGGAAACGAGACGCTGATTCGCCTTGGTCGCTGCAGAAAATGCCTTCGCGGTTCTCCAAGACTCGCAAGCACCGCGGCCACGTCTCGGCCGGTCACGGTCGTGTAGGAAAGCACCGCAAGCATCCCGGAGGTCGCGGTCTCGCTGGTGGCCAGCACCACCACCGGTGCGTCTCTCCTACTGTTATACCTATCACCTCGCATTTCTGACTATTGTATCCCCTCAAATTGCATCCTATGACTGCACGCAAATGCACACGGATCCTTGCTGGATTTGGATGATACCCCGCATACAGGACGAACTTCGATAAGTACCATCCCGGTTACTTCGGTAAGGTTGGTATGCGTCGCTTCCACCTCACCCGCAACCTCCAATGGCGCCCCATCATCAACGTCGACAAGCTCTGGACGCTTGTGCCCGCGGAGGAGAAGGAGGGACTCACGGAGAGCTCCGAGGTCGTTCCCGTGATCGACACCCTCCAGCACGGCTACGGCAAGGTTCTGGGCAACGGACAGTGAGTACCCACCCGTGCAGTTTAGGCCTTCGCACATTCTGATTGCGCATCTCCGTCGAAAGGCTGCCCAAGCTCCCCTTCATCGTAAAAGCTCGCTTCGTATCGGCAAAGGCAGAGTGAGTACAGGAAAATGGACTCTTCTACGCGGCAGTGCTGACTTTGTGCGCGGTTCACAGGGCGAAGATCAAGGCGGCTGGTGGCGTTGTCAAGCTCATTGCATAGTTTTGTATTTTGCTGCTGTCTTTTTTCCGTTCTGCCCCGACGACCCGCTACCACATGCATATGACATGACACTGCAAGGCATTCTATGCAGTCCATGCTGTACAACTCCACCGAAAGCTTGTGTGCAAAGAGGGAACTGGGCGAGACACGCCAGGCATCGACAACCGTCACAATCCTGCTTACCCTCATGGCTGTTAACCACTTTATGACATGTCTCGGCTCGGTCTCGCGACGCCGCGCACTCTTGCTACTCCAACGTGCGCAGCGCTGCGCAGCGGCGTGGGCGTGAGATGATCATAACCTCGAGCGGCTTCAGTTCCTCCGTACACCACACATCATTAACTTGATAATACATAGGTGGTGGTCATACGAAGTCGGAAGTCCGTCGTGCAAGACAACGGCTATATTGTCTTCCGTAGAGCTGGTCTGGGGCTGTCTGGGGACGTCGGTATGTAGTGCGTAGGGGCTATGTATCAGTAGTTTCGAGTCAATGTGACTAACTTACCAATGTAAGTAGTCAGCTAAGATTAGAAAGCGCATACATAGCTTCCGCGCCTCCCACCGCCTGCGAAGTCTCGCCCTCTCACCTCTTCCCCATACCACCATCGCATGGCCAGCTTTGCCAACTGGTGTGCGTAACAGCCCCATATCTTCCAGCTTGTCTTGCTCGTCGTTAGCCCCGTGCTCTGGCCTCACGGCTGACCGCTGACGGCTTTCGCAGACAACCACCAGTACGCGACTTGGAACCGCGTTCGAGACATACAGCAGACCCCCTACATCGCACGGCTCGACACGAACGCATCTAGGACGGCCGCAGCCATGGCACAGACCCACGTTGTCGTCGACATGAACACCGTTGCGGGGACGGCTTCCCCGCAGTCCGCGGTGGGCACGAAGAGCAACGACACCCTGTTCGGCCCCAATATCGGTGTGCTTGGCACGGGTCCGGAATGGACGGAGCGTCCTGACAAGAGCGAGGACGTGCTCACTCCGGAGGTCGTGAAGAGCTGGATTGCGAAGAGCAAGGACGTGAGTGTTTCCGTACTTCTCGGACTTGGTGACTGGGGGTAGACGGGGACGGAGCAGCGCATGTTCGCGAGGCGAGACAGCTTGGAGAATTCTTGCAGACGGTGAATGGATCGTTTCGGAGTCACATACCGACCTGCATCCATGAGTCACCGTTCGTCCGCCCTCCGTGTCTCCGCGTGGGTGGTCGTGTTTCTACCGCACGAAGGCCCTGGCAGCAGAGGAGGCCGACAGGCCCGGGTGGAGACAGGCCCGGGTGGAGACATCCGCGCCTTCCACGCCTCGACTGCGGTGGCCACCGTGGGTTCCCGGTCCAGACAGGGTCGTATTGGCCAAACGTACAAATGCGACGCCGCTGTCTACAGCGTACATGTCACAGAGACGAGTGCTCGGTCAGCAGATGAGGCCGAGAGGTACGCTTGCACGTCCTCCTCAGCGGTTGTCGTTTGAGGACCCAGTGATTATCAGTAGCCGCTTCTATTCGGGAACCTGGTTCACGAGCTTAATCAAAAGATTCTGTTCGTAAACCTGGTTCATGCCCGGCCAGTGTCCGAGCGCTCTCGATCAAACGGCCGCGGGGCTAGAGTCTCATCTCAGCGCAAGAATTTGCAGTACCTACCATGCAGGTATCAGCGTATACTGGTTCAGTCAATGTGCGTTCACTTTCCGAACGCCTTACGTGGGGGCCCGAGTCTCTCGGAGCAGGCCCAGAAAGCACTGCAGTGCCGCACCCTACCTGCTGCTCAGTGCTCACTTACGCTGGCCTGCATAACGGTCAGTGTCCACGTCTCCCTGGTGACACGAGCGGGAGTATGACTCATCCTCATGCTCGCCCGCCTTCAGTACAGTCCTCCTCTCACCGAGTCGGTGCTCCCGAATCCGGATTGGGAGGATGAAACTAAGGAATTTGGCGCTTGAGCTCCGGTCAATGCCTCTGACCGGTCTTTGAACACAACTTCCGGGACGATAGATGAACCCGGGTTCATGTCGTCAGCCGAGTTCCACTAGATTTGTCCCGGTTGCGACGCTCTGCTGGCGGTTCCTCGAGGTGTTGAACGAACAAGCGGACATGTTCACAGCTCGCACCCCACTGATTGTGTGTCTCATCTCCCGCACGATGCTGACACGTCTGTAGACCCGGTACTCTACGACAACACTGCAAGCCCTCGTCAATCTGAAGCGGCCGACGTTGCGGTTGTCTCCGCTCGAGAACGACACGTCGGACGATGAAGATCACGTCGACCAACACCACCATGCGCTCGAGTTCGAGTACGACTGCGATGCACCTAAGTGTGCGATTCGCGTCCATGTTCTCTTGTCTCCCAAGCACACCATGGCTGGCAAGCCAGATGCGTCGCGCCTCTCGCGCCTCCTCGTGTTCGAGACGGTGACAGATGGGGGATTCGGCAAGACCCTGAAGTTTGAGGATGGCGCGATGCTCGAGCTGGGTCGGTTCGACCACCACGCGGCTACCACTGTAGATGAGGCTGCACGAGCGTCGCCCTCCGAGCCAGAGAAGCCCAGTGCGGCTGAGACACCTTCCGGAGAACCTGCGCAGCAGCGCAAGAAGCGTTTCACGAGCTTCCACTTTCGCAAGCGGAACCAGGATCGGAACGTCGCAGGTCCAGCGCTTGCGGTCCTCGACGCCGATACACATCCTGCTGAGGGCGAGGACAAATCCAAGGATGAGAAAGAAGAAGACGCAGGCGTACGCGTTACCATCAGCCTGAGCGCGCTCGACGAGGAAGGCAAGGATCTACCCTCTCCAAACGAGCAGGTCACCTATCTCCACATCGTCCGCTTTGGTGCGCCTCCTGTTGTGGTTGAGGGGGCAGAACAGGCAGAGGACAAACGTCCTTGGGTGGTAAAGGTCGTAAAGCGTGAGGCTACGGTAGGCATCCTCGATTACATGATGCTTCGTCACGTCCTCACTTGAATCTGACCCGTAGATCGGCATGCATACGTTCCATCTGCACGAGATCTATGGTCTCTCTGCGAATTCAACAACCTCTACTCAAGCTACTGCCCCTCCTCCCACCGCACAGCTCGACACCCATACCTACCCTCCCGCCGTTCCTCCCACCACCACGGATGACGAGCCGTCTTCCGAATGTCTACTCTGCCTTTCCTCGCCGCGCGAGGTCGTCCTGCTGCCTTGCCGACATCTTGTCGCCTGCCGCGAGTGTGCACTGAACATGATAGAGTTCG
>WJSG01021785.1:0-11170 GCA_016618145.1 Sanghuangporus lonicericola
TGCCATCGAGGCTGGCACCGTAGCCAGCCCGCCCAAGGTTACCCATCGCCCAGATGGCGGGCCACAGACCGTGGATGTTGTTGAAGCCGGGCAGCATGACCGACGCCTCGACGAGTCCGCCAGTGAAGCAGAACTTGTTCCACGTCGACATCATGCCTCCGGTGTAGTTCAACCCGTGGTTCGGCGTATCAGACAGCGCAATCTCGAGAGATCCGTTGCGGGTCATAATCGCCTTGGGGTCGTACCACTCCTTGTTGCCCGTAGCCCAGTAGTGCAGATCAACCGCTTCCCAATACGGGTCATCTCCCGGGTAAAATGTGCGCCCCTCCACGTTGAACTCGTCGCTGAAGACGAGCTTCCAGGTCTGCCCGGTGATGTAGTCGACCTTCGTCCTCAGTTCCGCGGGAGTGTCTTTGTCGATGAGCCCCCAGTTTCCCGGGATGTCTGGGACTTGCCCAGTGGCATTGATACCGCCGAGGTTGAATCCGCCCATGTAGGACAGCGGGGGCTTCAGGAAGGCAATAAGGACCGGGTAGGCTACGCTGCAAGTGATGTGAGCGGGAGACTTTTACGCGGAGAAGACAGCGATTGGACCCTCACAATAGCGCTAGAATAACAGCAACAAGGAGGAACGTGCATCCGAGGTTCACGATACCGCGAGCGGTGAAAACGGTACCACCTCCATCGCGCTTGTGGTCTCTCACAGGGTCTGGAGAGTGTAGTTTGTCGTCTGCTTCTGGGCCGTCGAAGTAGGTAGCGTCAACTGGCAGGATATACTGTGACATGTGTGTCAGTCGATTGCTTTGTGACGGTATCCTTGTACACGTACCTTCTCTGAAATGGACGGATGCGAATCGGCGTTCCCAGACTGTCGCATTGTCTGATGAGTCAGCGTGCGAGGAACAAGGCGCATAAAAACTCACAATTATAGAGGAATGACTGCTCTGCGTACGAAGAAACCTCGGTTGAGGAGCCAGAGTCTGCTGAGACCGAGAATGGGGAGCTTGCGGGAGGAGTTTTCCTCGCCCTGGGTCCAAATGATTGCCAGGCGATTGGCTTACAACAGGCTTCATGGCGGAATACCCAGTCTGAGCAGGCCGGCTCCGAGCCGTAGTAGAAGCAGGTGGGGGCATCTCAATGACAGTAGTGGTAGAAAAGAGTGTTGCGGCTGAGAGCCTGTAAGGAAGGAGAAGGATGAGATGCCACCCGGGACGCTCCGCTGTAGCAATATGTACACCGGAACTGGAGGGGGGGAGGCGTGCGTTCGTATAGGGTCCGCGGGCGCAAGGTCCTGTCCATATATTGAAACCCAGTCAGTACCTACCTGCAATCCTAGCACGGCCCCGACCCGGTCTCCATCAAGAATTAGTGACAGTGTCGAGCGCGCGAGGCTTCTTTTCGCCGTCCGGAACGCGATTGAGGTTGCTCGACCTCCGTGTCTGTGCTGTCAATCTCACGTTGTATCTGCTGCCATCTAGGCCGCCCGTGTGATGGACATCAAACATTTTCCCAGCACTGTCAAGGCCGTCTGACAGTCAGACAAATGTCGACGACCTGAAGAGCAACTCTGAATGTCAGTACGACTCAGTACCGCCACCTGAGGAAAGCTTACATGCCTTGTCGGTCAGCCCGGAGAAAAGCACTTTGCGCTGATTCGCGAACCTCGACGTGCACAGCTTCATAAGGTGAACCCGAGTCGGATATGCACATCGCGGTGTTGTGATGGCAACATACCAGGTGGCCGCAAACGGGCCGGCTTGTAGCGTGTGGGCTTCGGTCAACCAGGACCGAGTGGGACTGTAATCCTGCAGCGCGCAACGTCGAGGGAAAATCAAGCCGACGCCCCTGGTGGCACTCTGCGATTGTCCAATGTCCTCCGCGTGCGGCAGTCTCACGCTTCTTGGCATCGACAGCGTCAATGCAAGCCTATCTGTCGGGCTGAACTCACCAGTCACCAGCTCTCTCATCGTTGTTTCGTCGGACTTGGGCTGTGGGGAAGTGTCCAATGGTGCTGTGCGATGCGTAATGTCGACATGCTCAGATGTCAATAAAGCTATATGATATGCGGTCAAGCTCGACAAAACTTAAATGTCGATAGCAGGCATGCTAGCGAGGATGGCAGAGGTGTTGACACCAGGGAACACCTCAAAGTCCGCATCCACCTCGCAGACAGTCTCATCGCCTTGCGGCAGCTGTGGAGACGCATCAGTCGCAGTCGAAACGGACCGCATGGGACCGAGCTACGACTCACGGTTCCGTTGACCATGTACGCCCTGATGATATTGGAGATACACGCAGAAGGCTCCGCTTGGGAGGTGTGCTATGAGACAGCAACAAGAGCACGACATCAGTTCATTGATCGCAGGCGCGGCGAGGGGCGGAACTTACTCCAAAGCCGTTCAGTCGGACGAGTGTGGCATGGTCCCCCAATTCGTCCGTGACAGCCTTTGCGCCTGAGAAAGGAGTCGCAGGGTCAAACTAGCCCGGACGCTCGTCAGCAAAGAGGATGCGATGTATGAAGCTCTGCTGGATCCTCACAGTATTTCCGATGACGACGATCGGATTCGCAAGGGTCTTGTTGAAAGGTCCTTCGTACCGCTCGACGGCGCGCACCGGCCAGAACGGGCAGTAGTAAGTCGCGAATGGCCATGCAGCAGCGACTGCAGAGATCGTGAGCAACCCGTGAAGGATACGGGGCTCCGGAAGCACTTACACATGGACGATATGTTGTTTGACGTGGAGATGATCCCTTCGAAGACATCGGTCATGTTTGCGCCTGTGTTGTCTTTGCTGTCACCGCATATGATTGCTTCGGTACTGTACGGGAAGGTCTCCTTCTCATCGCGTTCTCGGATGCTGTGCAAGGATCAGTAGAAGCATACAGCAGTCGTCTAGATCGACTAACCTCCTGCGGCGAGTGATGTTCCCTCCAGATTCGGCTTGCACTTCCTGCGCGAATTGCGACAGAGTGGTGTTGACGAACAACCCCCACGTAGTCGGAACGTACATGATCGTTCGCAAGAGCGCTGCCGTTTCGGTCAGTCCTTGGGAGAACATGGATATCAGTGTGCGTGAGCGTACCGCGGATCTGTCCGGACGTGACGGGTGCGGAAGGGTTCGCCCTAGCGGCATCGTGCGCAGCCTGGAGCAACGCCTGTATGTCGTTGTTCACATCCACCGGAGTCTGACCCGCTGATGCAATCGGACAACCTGCAGGACCCGCCAGAGCGCAGCCAGTGAAGAAGGCCGCATATACCTTGTCGGCGTCGACCAGTTGCGCTCCCCATCCAGACTGCATCTCAGTGGTCAGTGCCATTGCACCTTTGGACGTCAAGCGGACATACCAGGGCTATATCTACAGTATTGAATCTCGCAGGATCTACCACGCCATCAATGACAACACGACCGACGCGCTACTCCACATGTCAGTCAATGTGCTGCGCCAACAACGAGCTAGTTACGCACCTCTGGGAACACTGGAGGAGATAAGAGAAACTATAGTCCAGCCAAGGCACACAGTCGAAAGTGAAGATACTCACTGTTGATGAACCACGAGCCTAGGATTGTCCCGTAAGAGAGACCGATGTAATTCACAGGACTCCCAGGACCATCGAGAGCGTCCGCCATGGCAGCGAGGTCGCGAGCAGTAGCGGCCGTGCCGACGTACTGCAGGTACTTGCCGTCCGAGTGTTGCGAGCACCGCTGAGCGAGGCCGTCGTACTTCTTCTGCATTGTACCAGCCTGAGCGAGGAGATGTTGTATGTCGGCGGCGTCGGTGAAGTTCCCCGTCATCTCGATCCCGTTAACCTCGACGGTACCGTTGAAGAATGCTTGCTGTTCGTCGACACTGTCGAAACAGAACACGTCTCCTGGTCTGTAGAACGTCGTATTAGCGATGCGGTGTAAGTGCATATCTGTATCATTAAGTATGACACTGACATTGTGACGGTGCCAACTCCGCGTGGATCCCAACTGACGACGTCATAGTAGCCTCCCGTTTGGTCCAGCAGCAGGGCGCTCGTACTATTAAGGTCGTTGATGCCGGAAACGCCAGGTCCTCCTATACGAGCAGTCGATTCAACTCGAGGGACGGTCGATCTTGTGGATGTCTCATACCTGGGTTCATGAACACCGTCCCGCGACGCTCGCGTGTTGCATTCGCTTTTACCAGGCCGAGTCGCGCCACGCCGACCGAGTGGTCGTGGTAGTCCAAGGGAACTTCGAAGAACGCGCACTGAAGCGCAGAGTCCAAAGCCAGGACAGGATCGCACGGGCCCCATTGAACGGTAGTAACAGACTAACAGCAGATACGTCAGTGAGCGAGTCCGCGGCACGAGTGGGTTGATGAACGTACCTGCGACGCGGCTGCATCCTTTCCGATACCAAGCAACTTTCCGCGACAGAATAGTGGCACAACCGAACACAGGGCTTGCGGGAACTTCATGCTGAGCACGATGGATCCAACCCGGACTGGGATGCGAAGGTCTTTGTAGGTTGTTCGCTCCGCAGGCACCACACAGCCGTGCGAGCAGCAGCGTCGGCAGTGAGCTAGTACTGCGGTCTGGCTAGTAGGCTCGACTCCGCAGTCGATTTCATGGGGGCGAAGTAAATTCTACTACTGCACGGCATCAGGAGGTGTCGTGCATCTCGCCGACGTTGACACTCACCGGTAGGACTGGGGACGCAGTCTGAGCTGGCGCAGTCCTGGAATGAGCCTGGCGCAGCGCTTGATGATGGTAACCAGAGAGCGGACAGAGCGAAAAAAGAGGACCCGACGAGTTCACTGCGGGACAGCACAGCAACCAGCGCCTGGTAGTCGAAGCGGAGGTACCCGAGCCAGGTATGAGCAGCGCGGGGTCCGCAGAGCGGAGGACACTCGCCGGCAGTGTGGTCGGTTGCCCAGAATGTCAATGGTGGGCGGTGATGGGGGAGTCGATGTGATTGGAATGTCACTGCCGCAGGGTAGCAGCTACGCACATGCTTTGCCGGAGGTGACCGTGGAGGTAGTCGTCATTTCTATGAGAGAAAAGTGAGAAAGGGCAGGATGCGCGACGAAAGGGTTCGCCGTTTGATGAGTGTTGCCAGGCCGTCATACTGCACGCCACACGGTGAAGACGCATATAGTCAGCATATAACGCACTTTCTTTGACAGGCGAGCTTCATGGAAAGAGTTGAGAAGAGCGGCGCAAGAGTCTTGCCTCTGCGAGCCAGAACGACAACGAGGCCACCGGCAGCAAAGACACATACTGACTTCTATGTAGGACACTTCATCGCATGCATCTTCGCGTCAGAGAAGGTATAGCCGTCGCGTCCGAGGGCATGTCTGCGCTACGCAAGCGCGTGAGCATCGTTCCAGGCATTTTGGGACGGTCGATACTCACCGGACATGTATACGCCCCACAAATCACGTCCTCTAGCGACGACTGTGCAATACTCGCTACATCGCAGCGAATGACGTACCTTGCTGGAAGTGCGTCGCACGCACGCAGGGCAATATTCCGACCGCTCTCTGGCGAACGAATTTGAAGAACGTCCAGACTTGGCGAGCTATGCATGCTGGCCGGGCGATCCAGAAGCGAGCACTCAGGTGAGATGGATGAAAAAGCAACCATACGCATTGAGCTATCCAGCATGCGAAGGACCTGCAGGAAGACGAGTGCCCCACGACGACCACGACGGCGACGACGACGACGAGGGACAAGCCGACGACGACGACGTGGAAGAAGTCGATGACGAGACTCGAGCTGCTTTCGTCCGGCGCGCCCGGGAACCCACGGGCCGATGCAGCCACGAGGCTACCAACCTTCAGCCTGGATCTCAGCACCGACAGGTGACCCCCGAACTCGCATACGGCTTCACAGACTGCCACTGGGTGTGAGGTGGGCCCGCTTCTTTATATTCCTGGTGCAGAGGCTACGTAAAGTACGGAGTCGGTTTACAGCATGGCACGCGGGATCCATGTCACATCAATTCTGAATTATACGGTAAGTACGGATGGACAGATGGGCCCTCTCAACAACCAACCCGGAGACTCAAACCCGTTCTATGACCTCTCACGGACCCGACATCGTACCGTCGGTTACAGCCGGGTCGTGCGCACGGGCGAGAAGACCGTACTCCGGAAGGTACCTGCGTAATTTGATCAGCAACAACTCCAAAGATGGGCCCAATGCACGAGAGGCGAGACATAGAGAAAGCCTCACTTATCAAAGAAGGGCAGAAGCACAGGCCCACCCGGGGTGCTGCGCCAGTCGCGCATCAGCTCCAGCATCACCGCGAACGTCGGCAGCAGCTGCACGCCCGCCGCACTGCGGTTGCGGTCGTTGGCGTCCTCGGAGGTCTTCACGTCGAAGGTGCCAGACGCGTCGCTGTTTGCAAACACCGTGTACCCGGCGTCGACAAGCGAGAGGGCGAGGAAGGACGTGCAGACGTCCGTCATGATGTCCGCAAGGATGACTTGCTTCTTGCCCGTGGCCTCGGCGGTATTGCGGAAGTCGGCGTTGTCCCACGCGTTCACTTCGCCGTTGCGTTTGATGATAGCAGCGTCGGGGTACATGTCGATAATCTCCTGCGGAAGCGGTCCCTTCGGCCCTGGTTACGCCAGGACTCCGTGTTCGCGAACAGCGTCGTCGACCTGCTCTCGCCCAGGTCCGGACGTCACACATGTATATCAAGCGGTTCGTCGCCCGTCCGAACACCTTGAGGACAGCTGGCTCTGGAACGCAATGATGAAATGTACGTGATCACCGGACTCCACGAGAGTAGTCATATCACGTGTATGGAGAACGCGAACCGTAGGGAGACTGCAAGGATGCGGCGGGACTACGGGAGGTACACGAAAATGTGTGTTTGGCACGAGTCTGTGTATGTGGGACGGAAAAGGGAAGAGCGGCAGCGCGGCGGTGATGGAAGTAAAAGTAGCTACAGGACAACACAAAGGTTCCGCGACAGCGTGATGCGCATGGTCAAGATATGTCGGAGCCACCCGAAGGCAGTAGAGGTATGAACGTGGCAGAGGAGGATCCGTTCCTGGCTGTGAGCTCTGTCTGTGTATCGGAGTGGGCAACCGGATCGCCCTGTGCAGCACCCGGAATGCTGGCCTCAGATGCGTCCACGGTCGCGGTGTAATTGGAGGGAGGCGGAGCAGTGAATGTGAATGACGAATCGTCCAAGGGTGGTTCGGTCTCCGCGTAGGCACCGCCGTGGTCGTCTGCCGGTTGGAATATCGCGGCAGCGCTGGTTATGACGCCGTTCACGGCATTCGGAGCCTCACTGAGTCCGAGGGAGTGTCCTGGCTCCGCAGATGGCAATGCGACGTTACCCGCAGGCCCGTTCTATGCGAGGGAAGGAACGCAATTTAGTGAGCGTGTGCAAGTACAGGTTCGAGACATGCACACCTGTCTCGAGTTGTCGAGCTCGCGCTTGAGCTTCTCAATCCACTCCTCTGCAAACGCCCAATGCATTGAAGGCGATGCATGCGTGCTCTGGTACACATGCTTCTGGAGCTCGTAGAGAATATCGTCTATCCAGACCGTGTATTCGTCCGCATGAGAGGGCAATAGGAGATCTGAGAAAGCCTTCAGCACGCGGACAGCTTGAGATTGCATCGTAATGCAATCCGCATCATCGCACTTGCAGTCTGGCTCCGTTCTTGGAGGGACGCAGTCGACGATGCATCGAAGAGCGTGCAGGGCTTGCTGGATGTATGAACGATCGATGATGACCCTTCCCAGCCCCTCGAGTGCTTCATCAACCAAGGCGGAGACAACTATCATCATGTTAGCTCAAAGGAGGACATATCAGGGACAACTTTAAGGCGAACTGACCGTATTGGCGAATATCCTTTCCTA
This sequence comes from Sanghuangporus lonicericola, assembly GCA_016618145.1. Taxonomy (NCBI): domain Eukaryota; kingdom Fungi; phylum Basidiomycota; class Agaricomycetes; order Hymenochaetales; family Hymenochaetaceae; genus Sanghuangporus; species Sanghuangporus lonicericola. The sequence goes on from WJSG01021785.1 coordinate 7,851, forward strand.
GGTTTATGCCCCGAGTCTGTTCCATCACCCGCGGCAGGTAGTCATCATGTATACCTTCTTTTACATCCATTGCCCCGGGAGGTAGTGTGCTGTGGCTGAAGTGGCGTATGATACGCACGAAGTCGGCACAGAGCAAACGTGTTCGTGGGACGTCTGACTGAATGTTTTGACTGAGCTCATTGATGGATTCGTAGGCGGTATTCAACGCGGTAGCCAAGGCGGGCGGTGACCACGCAGCGTCGTTGTCAGAGACGTTCATGAGGGAGATGAGTGAGCCGCTCCATGTGCATGGGTGAACCGACCACATCTGCAACTGCAACTCGATGGGTCCCCAATGCGCGGTACTTGCCGCCTGAATCGCCTGGAAACATTGTCTGGTGATGTCGAGGCTGAGCTCCGTGGTACAGACAGCAGCATGATCTAGGTAGCCGATATCCATAGAGGTGGTGTATGCGGTCGCTACCATGTCGCCGTCTAGTTTATCGCTGAGCTGGGAGAGAAGGGACAGTTCCATACCGCGCCACCGCAGTGCAACGGGGACGTTCTGTGGGCAGAGCAGGTAGCAAAGACCAAAAGTACGAGGATGCTCGCGCTGGAAGTCCTTGAGATCGAGTCGGGCCTGAAGTTGCCATATGGATATGCCGTAACGACCGAGAATCCAGGAGGAAAGCTGGAACCGACAGAGATTTGTTAATCTTCGCAACGGTCGAGTGAGCTGAAACAGTGCCCGCGACGGCGGCGAGAGGTACGAGCAATGTGTCGCGATTGAGGGAAGAACGATGGTGAGGAGAGAGAAAATGGCCAGAATCCCGACGAGGACGGTCCCGACGGTCGCCACGGTGCGGTTGAGGTTCCACAGGAGGATTAGCAACCCAGCAAAGAACAGCCCTGAGGCGATCTGAAGGAGCACAGGGAGGAGGCTCACGATCTCCTTCACGCGCCACCGCCTCAGACTGTTAAGACGAAGCTGGCGGAGACGCGCGTTCTGCCGTGATGTTCCTGAGATCCCAGTGCTGTACTCATTCAGCCACTGCTTGACCATGATGCCGATAGAAGCGGCAGAGAGACTGAAGATCAGGCTTGAGAACCAGAGCGCATTGAGCCAGACGGCCCATCGTGTCGCGCGGGGTGGGATGGGATCGTAGTGAACGAATGCCGGCTGCGTGGAGTTGACGGAGGGAAGATTGACCGCAAAGCTGCTGAGCTGCGCTGAGATCCTCTCGAGAGCCATAATGACGGGATCGACTGCAGGCGGGGGTGTAAGGAGCTGGTACGACTGGACGTTGAAGGCAGTCAGAATTGCGGAGAACAAGCCCGCCTACATCGGGAGAAACGCTCAGCAACATCAATCAGGCGAATTAAATCTAGAATGTGCACACATAGACGAGTAAGGTGTCCATCTCCAGGTTCCACCGAGCGACCATCTCGTCGCTGTAGGTCTTCAGAATATCCGCAGTCTCCTTCCAGGCCTTTGCGCGCTGCTCTTCGGTGAAGAACGTCTTCCTAGCGTCCCAGTATTCCTGTGCGTCCATTTAGCAGTGTCCATTGCATTCCAACCCAAACTGACCTCGAGAGTCTCTGCGGTTTCCCATTTAGGTCGCGCGCCTTCTGCTTCCTTTGGTGGCTGCATCGTCTGCGTCAGCTCTACGACCTGAGCGAGAGAGAGCAAGGATAAGTAGTCTCACCTGTACACGGTCCTGCGGTGGTGTATTCCCGCCTGTGCCGCCGCCGGCTGAGTTATTTGGCTCACGGGGTTGGGCCTCTATTGTGTCTGCGGTGTCTCCAGGATCGCCCGCCGTTCTCGAGGCCATTCCGATGTTCTCGACCATCGTACAGAAGAGTAGAGACGGAACTCGGCTGGGCGGGTGAGAAGCGAGAAGGACGACTTCGAAGTTCGACGACGTGCGTGTCTCTCAAAGCATATGGGAGACAAAGCCACGGAAGTTGTGCAACGTGGTGTAGACGTGGCTGGTGGTCAGACGCGGTCGTACGATCGGAGGACACGCCGGACGCTGGTTATAGGAGCCTGGGCGATAGCTCGAGACTTGCGTTCGAGTTCGAGTTGTCGCGTCAGTGCTGGAGCCTGCGTGGGGTTGTCCCGAGGCACTCTGATGTCGGCCTCGCAGAGAGGCCACTAGCTTCAGTCCGTAGCGGGTGAGACACAGGCGATCGACGAAGGAATGAGAGGGAGGTCAAGCGCACGTGGCAGCCACGCGACAGCGGCAAGCCGTCCGCGTCCAGATCCGCGCCAGGTTCTTGTTCTCTCCGTCCTGTTTGTCTCTCGACTCTCGAGATAGCGGGCTGATTGGCATGTGCCAGGTACGTGAGATAGAACTTACTCTAGTACCTACACCGTGCACCAACATCTTCTGTGATGTCTGATCAATTCCCTTTGACGTCAGCTTTGCCGTGGAGAGTACGAACACGAGTACGGAAACGGGGCGGTTTCTGCTGAGGGCGTATGCGCGCATTGCGGAAAATCCTGACCCCCGAACAACGTCAGCAAAGGACACGAGGAGCCAGCTGGAAGAAGTACCGGCCCACGGCAAGTATTGCATCGTCTCGACAACGTCATCGACGATTGAAGTATATACGCAACTGCAGGCGGGCGCTGTGAGCGTCGATGCGTGTCAAAGCGGAAGTAGGCGCACCTCTGGCAACACGTCAGCTCAGCGTGAATAACAAACCGGTCAGATGCCACTGGTGCTCACCGTGCCAGAGANGTCAGATGCCACTGGTGCTCACCGTGCCAGAGAATTGAATGAAAACGATGGCGAACTCGAACAGCAGAACGGCCATGGTAGTATACCTCGTAAGGAAGAACAGGACCGTCGCGCCCGTGGGTTTCGCTTTCCAAACCCCAGCGACCTCATCAGGGAAGGTGATAAGGTAGTCATAGACATATAGTACTGTAGGTCGTGCATGAGATCTAAGCAAGGTATACAGGGGTTAGAGGCGAGAGGCGCACCTATGGCTGCCATAGCACAGTAGTTGAAGCTGACGCTACAAGTCGCGCATGTCAGTCAGGACTCAGGATAAGAGATGAGAGAGCTAACGCACAGACCGTCCTCCTCGGAGATGATCGCCGCGATTTCTCCTTGAGCCGACATGTTCAGGGAATCCTGGATCTCCTGGGCTAGTAGTCGAGGGCTAACTCGTCAAGGGCTGTCCCCAAATGAGTTACTACGACGAGGACAATGGAAGACTCACCGCTCGTCCGTGACCCACATCGCCTCGAGATCTGTTGGACAGCGAATGCATGCTACGGGCGAACCCAGAAGCCAGGCATCTTGTGGTAAGACCCGGGAGCAGCTGGCCCA
>WJSG01021786.1:0-16455 GCA_016618145.1 Sanghuangporus lonicericola
CGTGCGCTACCGATGGGCGCCTTTAGGACTCAGAGAGGAGCTGAGCGATAGCGTCGCAACAAGGCCAGTCATGTGCATGGTGGTTCACAGAGCGAGGTATAACAATCCACATTGATCCGTTGACCACTAGTACTTTATGTAGTCGCTTCCGTTCAACGATGGCGCATACCTGAGTGTACACGTCAAGTAAGTAGCACCGACACAGGCTCTTACGTGCATGACACAGGAGGATGGTCTGAGGATGGTACGAACACTTACCATGATATCTGAGACCGGATGAGCACTCAGACAAATGTCGGCCGAGCGTGAGTTTGAGATATCACAGTGCAAGAGCCATGATGCGTCCACAAAGGAGATAAGTCCGAAGAATCTAGCAGTACAGGGCGGGCAAGAGAGATGTCCGCCACGCAGTGAGGAACGCTACTCTTCTGACAACGCTAATGCCTGCTCGATGTCGTCATCCTCCAGCAGCGCTGTGGCAGGAGGTGCGCTGCCATAGATGATTCGTTGGACCACGATAGCTGCGTGCGGCGGACGACTTGAGCAAAGGGGCAAGAAGAGCGGAGATTGCACTTACCGCAGTCGATGGACAGCTGGAATACTGAGCAGACTTTGAACTGCAGCGGCGACTCCTGCAGGAAGAAGTACACGGTCCTGGGGCGGTGCGGGGAATTATCAGCTGGGAAGTAGAGGGCGATGAAGGGAAGCGGCGTACTTGAAGGAATCACCGCCGAACCATCCGATGAGGGTCGACATCCGGAACCCGTACAGTGATCGTTGCTTGTAATTACTGCGCATGCCGCAGGGTGAGCCCTTGGTTGATAGGGCAGAAGCGCTTCAGGACTCACCTGATTAGTTGAGGTATAGGCAAGGTGCTCTCCAGTCCAAGAGCGATGAATCCGAGGATAGAGATGAATAAGTCGGAGCGGCCTAGGATGAGGAAGAGGATGGCTTGACAGAGTCTGAAGAGTATGCCGTTCACGCAATGCCGCGTCGGGCGAGGTTCACTACTCACATGAATGCGGCGAGGAACTCGAGGTACTGGGTGTAGGTGGCCCACTGCCAGAATGCGAAAGGACGGGTAGATGCACCGAGGTTCTCCGGGCTGAGCCTGGGGCGGTAGCGGATGCAGATATAGAGGAGGGCTAGCTAAGCACAAAGCGTTTGCCTAAGCATGCCAATACAGACGTAATGGCACTGCGCACCTGTGCGAGTATCATGAAGAGGGACTGGAAGAGCAGCGCTCGCTCGAAGCGGTTCCCGAGCCAGAAGAAACAACGCGTGATGTTCGCCAGGAGACTAAAGTGCAGTGTCAGCGCCCACAGTAGCAATTGAGCCGACAAGCTCACAGAATGGCGCAGACATCACGAGAGAAGCCTGTCGAGTCTCTATAAAGCCAGGTCTGCCTATGTCAGGTCGCGTAGGGAAGGGTGCGCGTACTGCTTCTTCACAATAGAGTAGGCCTGGTCCGCATAGACAAGAGGCGGGCCAACAGCCATGCCAATCGAGGCCAGGAGAGAAATCCAGCTGGCCACCATAGCTAGTAAGTAGTAGATAGTGAGGAGGAGGAGGACGGTGACGACAGAGCTGGCAGCGCGTCTATGTTGCCTTTTGCGGGTAGCAGACCCTAACCCCAGCCGGATGGCGTCACGCGTACCTCCGCCACAGACTCGTCTCCTGCAGCGATGGGTCCCTTCCACTATGCTCGCAGTGTCTAGCGGAACACGTGCCCTTCGCCGCTGTACCATAGCTCGCACCTGCCCTCCGTCGCTCTTTCGCTGTCGTTTTCTCGCACTCGCACACTCTCCTCCCTCGCGGCAAAAGTCCTCACATTCAACAATGTCCAACATGACAGTCACATTTCTCGGCACGACAAGTGGAGGCGGGCCTACGGAGACGCGTAATTGCTCGAGCCTCGTCGTCGACGCTCTAGGAAACGGCTCGTTATGGAGTGCGTTACTCGTCTCATTCTGGTCACACTCCTTCGCCATGATGTGCTGCGAACGGACCGTGCTCACCGTCTCGGACAGTGGTTGATTGCGCGGAGGGTACTGTCCGACAATTTGAGGGCCAGCCCTACCGTCCGGCGCACCCACGTCTCCGCGCGAGCCAGGTCTCGAAGATATTCATCACACACATGCATGGTGAGTCCCCTTGCGTTCTTCAGCAATTGGTACTTTCCGCGAGTACTCTGTGCAAAGATGGCCAAATGAACGGAAAGAGGTCAACCCACAGTACTGTGGTATGCTCGTCTGCCGATTCTGCTCGTCCGCTGCCTCCTCCTTCGCATGGGCATTGCAGACTTATTGCAAGGCTGCCCCTTGAATTGTACAGTGTTGTGGCTACGTTCATTTGCACGCATGAGACGAGCTCAAGAGAGCACGAGGGTGGTGACTTACTTGGTAAGGCACGTATTCATGTCCGGTCGTGTGCTGCGGTAATGCGCAGAGTAAGTAAGGTCCTGGTACAGCTATTAGCCTCGACCAGTTATCATCTGTCGCATGCATGAGGGGATGGCTGTATGTGGATGCATTCGCCGCATCGAGCCTTGGTAGCACGCAGCTCTGACCTATATATCATCCAGCTGACCATTGCATGGGGACACTCACCTTCCTCCGCACTGTCCTCGGCATCCCCAAGCCCAAACTTCCCGGCACCACCCCGAACCCGCCAAACTCGCTCCCTCCACGCGTGGAGATCTTCGGTCCCCGCGGCATCCGGCGCATGCTTCGCATGCTCTGGCATATGACGCACACTCACAGCGAGCATCCGTACGTCGTGCACGAACTGCTCTTCCCAGGGGAGCAACCATCGGTCGCTGCGGATGTGCAGCCCGGAGAGGACGGGCAGGAAGCGGCCGTAGACGACATGGACGTTCGGGGAGAGAGTGAGTGCGTTGGGCAGGATTTCTCGTGTGATGAGGCGGGGTTTTGGCGAGGTATTGTAGACATCTCGCCAGGTGCAGGCCACCATTGGGGTGCCGTTGTCGACGCTGGTCCTATTCTGCATCGCGGTGCGTGTTTACTTACCGCACCTTATGACCCTAGCACTGACGTCGGTTCGCTTCGGGCAGATCCTTGCATTGGCTATGTGGTTCGCGAGATTCCTCGCACACCGCTGACCGCCGACTCTCCCGCACCGCGCAAGCTCGTCATCCTTGGCGACACTTACGATCCTTCGCCCCTCATCCCGCTCATCCACGCGGACCCTCCAGACACTACTGTATTGCCTGAGCTTGATCCGTTCGGGAATGGAGTCCCTGCGCGCGTCCCTGTCACGCTCCTCGTGCATGAGGCGACAGATGCGTATCTCCCGCCGCGCGTCGACCCCAACCAGCGCACCGGTAGGAATAGGACGAAGGAGAGCGTCGATGCAAAAACGAGAGAGCGCGGCCACAGTACCCCGGGTATGGCGGGCGCGTTTGCACGGGCGATCGCGGCGGAGCGGTTGGTCCTTAACCACATTGGGGCGAGGTATGTCCCCGATCCCGCTTGCTCATCTTTGGAGTACTGTCGGAGTGGACTACTAGACTGATGGACTGCTTGCTTGCAGATTCCCAGCACCGAACATGAACTATCAGGGCGCACAGGCGCGCTTCCGGCAGGAGTGCATGCGTGAGATCGAGCGACAGGCAGCAGAGGGATGGAGCCAGAATCGCTCGGCCCAACCGCAGGCTGCCTGGGACTACCTTTCTGTTGAGCTGCCGCCGAACCGTCCTCCACAGCGCGAAATGGAGCGTGTGGACGAGGCTGGACGCGGACAGGAACGCATCCCGGAATACGAGGACGCCGCATATGGTGGTGACAGGAAGCGGCGAGCAACCAGCTCGGTGGGTGGTGATGGGCGCAGGAACGGGCATGGCCATGCTTCCGGTTCCGGGGGAGGACATCCGCAATGGAGCAGCGGGTCGCGGAGGGGTTATGGTAGCCACGCTGCGAGTGCGGGGTCTGCGTCCAGGTACGAGGACAAGCGGCCGCGGAAGGACTGGAGGGAGAGAGATAGGTGATTCAGGTGACTGTATGTGCTGCATGGATGAGCAAGATGTACTTGTAAACGTTGTCAACAGCCCTATGTACAGACTACAGTCTCACAGTAAGGCGAGGGGTAGGCGGATCCTTGGGCCGAGACCCTAGGATGGGGTTAGGATCACGGCGAGAAAAACGTTCTGGCCCACTAGTACTGGGTGCATTCTATCAGCCCCTCGAGCCTAAGTACTCGCACTCACATCTTGTCTTTTGACCACTACCATGGCACCGAATAGTGCGTCTCCTAGCTGTCTGACGTCCCCGTTGCTGATCGACACACAGAACATCGCAAGCTCGACGTCCCAACCCGGTCCAGTGAGCTGATCTTTGTAGCTCATACCCGGTCTGAACATCGCTGATCACCCTCATAGAATTAAAGAAAGATCCCGGTGTCCCCCGTTTGCCCAGTTTGAAAGTTAGGAAAGCTGAAAAGAAACATCTCCAACCAGTATGTCTCCTCTGCTAAGATCAACAGCTGTGGTCTCAACGCTTCGGATTAGCCCCCTCGCCTTGACCCGGATGCGCAGATGGCTTCGGAACCTACCTTGTCCTCCCTCGCTGCTCTTGCTGCTTCTACAGCTGGCGCCGACGACGACACATATAACGATCCATCTTCCTCACGCGCTGCACCGAAAACCAAGGAGCAACTTCGCCGCCACTACATACGGGCGCTGCACAAAGTGATCGACGAAAGTGACATTATCATCCTCGTACTGGACGCGCGGGACCCGGAGGGCTGCCGGAGTAGGCTCGTTGAGGAGGAGGTCCGTCGGAGAGAGGGCGAGGGGAAGCGTTTGGTGTTCGTTCTGAACAAAGTCGGTGAGTGTTTGTATCTTGCCTACTTGGTCCCAAGCTCTTCCCTCTGCCCCTCTTCCTTATACTTCTATATCTTGGCCTCTGAGCGGCCTTTCCTCTGTCCACTTGAGATATCATCCGAAGACAGGAGCTGATTGTTGCTGCCGCCTCGCAGATCTTGTTCCGCGCGAGAATGCACAGTCATGGCTGCGCTATCTTCGACACACCACCCCAACGTTACCATTCAAGTCCGCCGGAAATCACCAGCGGTCAAATCTCTCGTCTTCGACGGCACCTGCGTTGCTCCGGCTGCTGAAAGCGTACAAACCTACCTCGCAAAGCATCACTGTTGGAATCGTCGGATACCCAAACGTTGGCAAGAGTAGCCTCATCAACTCACTCAAGCGGTCAAAGGTGTGCTCTCTGCGTCCGCGGTTTCTGGAAATGCTTAGGAATGGTTAAATTAGGTCTGCGCTGTTGCAGCGCAACCGGGCCACACAAAGGAGCTGCAGACAGTGCAGCTCGAGCGTGGTCTGAAGATAATCGACTCGCCAGGTGTCGTGTTCGATGACGACGACTTCGACGACGGCAAGAGCCGCAGGAAGAGTAATATCCTCCTGCGCAACGTTGTGAAGGTTGAGGATGTCGAGGACCCTGTGGAGATCGGTATGTCTTAGCGTATACCATTCACGTTGCGGCCATCTTAATCCTCGTTCGTTGTGCAGTCGAAGAAATCATTGCTCGGACTGACCACACAGTGCTGAAAAAGCTCTACAATGTCGAAGACTACTCGTCACCGCTCGAGTTTCTCACTATGGTCGCGCTCACGACCGGCAGGCTTCTCAAAGTACATTTGCCCCCTCGTTTTCGTCCGCCTGAGTTAATTTCTGATCCCGTTCCTCGCAGGGTGGCACTCCCGACATTCTTGGAGCAGCACGCCAAATCCTCATGGATTGGAATCACCAGAAGATTCCGTACTTCTCGACCCCGCCTGAGCTGCACCCCTCACTCGTGCCGTCGACTGTTCCAGGAAGCAGTGACCAGGTCGCTCCGGGAGCGGAGACCGTCGGTAATGCGCAGATTGTCACCGAGTTCTCGCAGCCATTCACGCTGGATGGCTTGTTTGGAGCCGCTGATGCTGGAGCATTTGGTGGGGGCGGGGGCGATACTGAGATGGCCGAGGCTGAGGAAGAGGCCGCTGCGGAGTCCATGGATGAAGATGGGTGAGTCTACGTCAACTTCCTCTTGGGTGCATCCTATTGGATCCATGAAGTTCTGTTGCTTGGTGCTTGTGTGCGACAAAGTAGGATACAGCTACTCATGCCCGCTCCTGATTCTAGCGCATCCCTCCCTCCTCCACGCACTTGCTAACACCCAACATCTTATTCACAGGAAACAGATGGAATCCGACGATCTCGCCCCGCATATCCCGCGCAAACGCTCTCGATCGCCATCTGTTCTCTCCGTCAGCCTCGATGCATCCTCGCGGGTATCCGTCACGGTCAACGACCACGCGCGCCCGCCCGCGCCGAAGCGGCTGCGCCGCTCGCACGACGTGCCCGACTACAATGCGCCCATGGACGAGCATGTGCGGAAGGCGATGGCGGGCGCGAACCCGCTCAACCGGCGTGTGCTCAAGCGGGAGGCGAAGAAGGCACGGAGGGCGGCGAATCGTGCCTCGCAGGGGCACAGTCGTGCTTTGGGGATGGAGGTGGACGAAGACGCTGGCCTTGCGGCGACGTTCATGAGTTGAGTGACGAGCTGGGGCTGTTCGTGCTCGTTGTAGCCTGCTTTCGGGGACCTGCTCTGAAGATGTAAGTATGTATATATGATTGCTCGTGCGTGCATCCATATGCCTATGTAAGTAGTGGCACGGAAAGCTCCGTTGCGGGCGCTACACATACCAAATGCGTCAGTGCGTGGCCTTATCCGAACTTAATCTCAAGTCCGACAGTCTCCTGCGCACACTTGTCTTCCTCCACTTCCATCCTCTCGTCTTCGTTCTCCTCTGCGCTCTCGCCTTCGTTCTCTTCCTCATCTATACTATGTCTTGGCAAGGTGATTTATCGCACGCTTTGTCCGATCGCCCCGGTTAGCTTACTGAGATCGGTCGGCCTGTGCACCTCAGCGTACGTCGACACCAACCTCATCGGCACCGGCAAAATCACCAAAGCTGCGATCGTCGGCCTTGCGGGTGGTGTCTGGGCCTCGTCTCCAGGATACACAGTGCGTTTGCGTAGTCCCAAGAGTGTCAATTCCGCACTGACAGCCCCATCCATTCGGACCATGTGCTTCGTTCAGCTTTCTGCGGAGGAGCAGAAAGCGATCGTGAACGCTTTCAAGGATCCTACCACCACCCAGGCGAGCGGCATCCGTCTAGCGGGTCAGAAGTTCTTCACCCTCCAAGCAAACGACCGCAGCGTATATGGCAAGAAGGGGGTGCGTCATTCTTTCCACTCATCCCCTCGTACCCTTCTCCTGACACCCATTCCTCTGTTCGTTGCATACCCTAGGGTGACGGCTGCGTGCTCGTCAAGACGAAGCAGGCCGTCCTCGTTGCGGAGTACTCTGCACCTACCCAGGCTGGTGAAGCAACACCGGTCGTCGAGAACCTCGCCGATTATCTGATCGGTGTCGGTTACTGAGCGCCAGACTGCTCTTCTTGGGGATGGCGGAATGTAAAGAGAAGGATATGTAGAGGATTAATGTAGGCGGACTTGTACGTCGACCCAAGGATTTCATGCCACAGACATCGGATGCTCGGGCCGGATCCCTAGGGTAGGGTTAGGAGTGCTCGAATCAAAGCTTGTCGGTGAGTCTTCCTCTGACTTCTGGCAGCTGAAGCGTACTACTGTCGATCTCGTGAGTCCGCGTCCAGCTTTTGTGCGAAATCCGCCTAGCGGTCTCGCTCTTAGCCTAGGTGGGGCGCACTGTACAGACACCATTCATGGACTGCGAATTTGGCAGCGCGAACGTCACCGAGATGCGGCAGATCAGCAGGGTCTCATAGGAGCTGATACTTCACGCAGGTCAACTAAGGTTCCCTATGGGAAGTCATCCCATATGATCTGAACCCCCCTCCCAACTTCAAGCTCTTCGTCAGAGTCGACAACAGCCGATAATAACGCAATTCCCTCACTTCAGAGGGCCCCTTGTGGGTTCAGAGACGGGCAGCGACTCACCCGTGTATCAACTTATTCTTGGTGAGTCCCCTATCCTCCACTGCCTCAGAATCGAAGGGGGCACTTACGGTCGCGCTATCGGGCATAGTCCTTGACTAGGAGCCCGCCAAGCATATACTGTGAACAAGGTTCTCATTCAGATGAAGGGTAGCATCGTACCTTGTCAGTCTGGTCATCGTGAATGCGGTTCAAGGATGTGGCGCTCACAAGCGTGGTGGCCTGCATGATCAATGCCGTTGAGATGATTCAACGGTCCATGAAGCACTGGGAGTTGCGTTAATATGTACAGGCATCAGCTACTACAGCATCCTCGAGGGTCGTAATCATCGGCTCATCAAGTAGACGACGCAGACAAACACAAGGGCAATCGAACCTCCCAGCACAGCGAACCCAACGCCGCCCGACCGGAACGCCTGATGTGCACTGAAGTCTGTGATCGGCCTCAGAGCAGCCCCCACTCCCGACACGATCGCCGTCGCTGCTATACACCCGGCCCCGACGAGCGTGTAGAACAGGAATGGCCCGCCCATCGAATCGTCTCCCTTCAACGCCCAGAACAGCCCACAAATCCACCCGAGCCCCACAAGCGCCGCCGTGACTACGGACGTGCCCGCCGCCAAGGCACGAGCGTACTGCCCACTGAGCCCCGAGTAGGTGCGTCGGTTCCCGTAAATGTCGTATCTCCCGTCGGTGTACGTATTCGTGAGTGGCCGGGTGGAATAGCCGAGGACCTTCGCGCCGACGAGCGTGAATGAAATGGCGATGGCGAAGATGAAGAGGCCCACGATGAGGAAGGATAGGACGCTGATGGAGATGACGGTGGGCAACGCGGTGCCGCAGAGGTAGCTCAGGGTGGACTCGCGCCTGAACCTGCGACTGACTGCTTTCCGCGAGTTGGGCAAGAATGTTTTGCGCTGTGTGAGAGCGGGGGCAGTTTCTGACGGTGGCTGACCGGGAGGGGGGGCGTAGGATGGAGCGTCGGCCTCAGGTGCTGGCGTAGAGGTGCTGTTGCCGGCATCTGGCGTATACGGTGGGGGCTGCTCTTCTTTAGCAGACATTCTCGAGATGATACTGGAGACGACGATGTGCGAAAGGTGCAGAGGAGAGAATCAATATAACGAGTGGCTGACCTGTCAAACCATTATACAGGGGTAAAGCGGAGTCAGATAGGGGCGCGTCGATAGTCCTGCTAGACCAGCAGCACATCATGTATCGAACACGAACAAGACGCGATACATGCAAATCTGTACGGGTTCTTGTACTAACAGAGCGAGAAGCACAGAGGAACACCAGCCACCAGCCAAATCAACGCGCCATCCAACATAATATGTCTCCAGAGGTTGTCATGCGGCATCGGAGCAGGAATGCACTGGACAGCCACCCCACACGTATGCCTGGTAGCCAGGAAAACCGCCGCGGCGTCCCCACGTCTTCCGGACCAGCGCGATGACGGGTGTAACCAGAACGACGCCTGCGTACAACGCAGCAGATCCATACAGACCTTCATCAAGGACGGCGCGGTCAGCGAGGCCTGCACGCACGACGAGCTTCTCGCGATGCGGGGTGGCTACTACGAGTACGTGCAGCTGCAGGCCCTGTCCAAGAAGTAACCGTGCTGCGCTTGAGCTCGAGCCTTCTGGCCGCGGCCGCGGACAGTTCTCCATATCCATATCGCTCTGCGCTTTCGATAGACCCCGATCTTGCTGATGACTATGCTCTCTCTCCTCCGCCCCGGTCCAGTGTGTATGCCTAGTGTTATCTTAATGTCTCCTCCCCTGCTCGTCCTGCTCATACACTGCTCCGATCCTCATACATCCTCGTCACGCCCATCCTCATGACCGCACTCTCGCATCTCTACACCTTACATGCCGCTTGACGTTTTCGTCCCACCCCGCCCCCCTCTTCATATCATCTTTTCTTTGCACCACAGCCCGTCTAGTTTTTTCCGGCACGACGCCTCACGACGCGGTCTCGTCTTCCATGAACATACTTGCTTCGTACCGCTCTGGGCAGTGGTCGGGTTCAATGGGCACTTGGTGCCAGCTTAGTTAGTCAGTTAGTTGGTTGAGGTNTCTTTTCGTATCGCTCTGGGCAGTGGTCGGGTTCAATGGGCACTTGGTGCCAGCTTAGTTAGTCAGTTAGTTGGTTGAGGTGCTTGATGCTGTAGCACAGATCACACCGGAAGTAGTATACCATCGATGTCATGATACATAGAACGTATCGCATTCGTTTGAAGAGTACTCATGTGTGTGCGCTCTTGCGTCCTGAGTACTTTGCCACGTCCATCAAATTTGATGGTGGCTAGAAAGCATGTAGCCGCAGCCGCCTAATAAGTAGACGCCTGCATCGTAGTTTCTGCCGAAATAGTAAGTACCCTCCTCCTCTTCATCTCTTCCCGAGTCTGACGCTTAAGTATTCCATCGCAGCAGAGTCCTTCCATCGCGCAGAGAACTGTTTGGTCGAACTGCAAGCGTTCTGGCCCGGAACACGTAACTGGCATTGTGATTTAAGTATGGTGATACAAACGCATCTCAATCGAGGGGTCGGCACAGAACACAAGACGCTGCTGATACGGGAGCTACAAGTACATCAACGGACCGAGCGATCGAGGAATCCCGCTGCACCCAAAGCGAGAACCCGGGGGATGAAATGTATGATGCGACCTGCAAAGTGGTCGGTTAGTGGGTGAGTGCGAGCAAGCAAGTACTATGACGACGGACTCACTGCATCAGTAGGTGGTCTTATTGAGACACTCGGTGTAGATGGTCCCGAGGGCGCCGCCATCGAGGTTGGCTCCCTTGGTCTCGACCATCCAGGTTTCGTTGGACTCGCTGATGGTCCACGTGTTCCTCGACGAGCCCCACGGGCAGTCCCAATAGAAGTGACGGATCTGCTTCTCGGTGGCGCAATCGATGAGGTCGAACCAGCCCGTCGTGCCCGACGACGCGTTCTCGCGCCCGCAGGCGTTCATCTGCAGCTCTTCGCCGGGGTGAATGACGTGGCCGTTGAACTGGGACGGGGAAAGCTCCTTGTCCTTGTCGCCTGCGAACGTGTCGCCCATCGTCCGGTGAGTACAGCAAAAAAATCATTTTCTCCGAGCTACTCACCGTCGGCGTACAGCTTACCCCAGGAGAGGTCCAAACCCTGGATCTTCATGTCGACGGTGCCCGAGTTCTTCGTGTACATGGTCACCCACTGGCCGTATGCGTTGGGCGGGCCGCCGGCAGTTTCACCCTTAGACATGATGTGCGTGGACTGCGAGTGTGGTGTTGTGTGCAGGATGCGGGGCGGAGTCTACAGGGTGGACCTCCTGGCTGCAGGTATTTATCTCATTTTGAGGTACCCAGGACACTTTTCAAAGTCGCCGCCTGTTCGCATAGGTAAATGGTACGCCCCAACGAACTTCGTATCGTTTCAACTGTATTGCCGCTTTGTGCACCTGCTTCGCTGTCGCCCTTACGTGCAGCCTGACTGATCTCCCCTGCCATCGTCCTTCACAAGAGATGCAACTCGAGCGGGCATGTCTACCCATATGACTTAACCGGGGTACGTACAACGCTTTCCATTGTGCACCAAAGGTGGCTCACTTACCGTTGCAGATCCAGGGTGCCTTCTGAGCTCAGAAGTACAGCAGAGCTGTGGACACTCACCCGTACCTCATGGTGGCGTCTTCATTGGTTCGCATGCTGTCTTTCCTTTGCTGGTCTATCAAGCCATCGAGCTCGGAACGTTATTTCCCCGAAGTCTGCTCGTCACCCGCGCGGATTGGACTTGCAATCTTCGGGCACTTCTGCGTCCATGCCAATACCAACTTGATATCTGTATGTCTCACTCATCACGAGAGACCACGTTTCAAGATCAACTCTTTCGTTCAAAATCACCGGTACGAAACAAGTCTTGTCATCGGAAAAGTTGGGAAGAACTCGACCGCGATGTTGTCGAGCACACATTCAAAGTTGGGCGGCGGCGATCGACAATGACTTCGGTGATCACAGTAAACCAACTCATATGAACCATATTCGTATTGCTATCTGTAGCGCTCGAAGCAGGAACACCACAGGCTGCCAGTGCAGGAAATGTCTTGCCCTATCTCACGGTCTGCCAAGAACCGTTCGTCTACCGACGCCATGCGCTTCACCACGTCTCGAATAAAAGACAGCTACCAGAAGTCCTCGTGACGGGGAGGATCCGGAGAGCAGCATGATGTATGATAGTACTCTTCGCAGTCCATGCGATGGACACCCATGTGAGATACGCCCGTAATACACCGCCTGCTGCTAAGGCTGACTTGCTCCCTTTTCAGCGCGAGGTGCTCATGACAGGCAGCAAGAGGCACAAGTGCCGAGGAACAGGCGATGGAGATGTCGTTGGAAGCCCAGAACACGGAGCTAGCACGCCGGACAACAGTTCCGCTCTTGGACGACGGCTGACTTGGAGTAAGTAGCTCTTCGAGGTCGACATTGCAGCGCTTTATCGGTGGCGCCCGGAACTCCACAGGTCGCAGGAAGTGCCTTGCCTTGCCTCCCGTACGTTCCTCTCAACAAGGGTTTCCCATTCTACCGGCGCCATGC
Organism: Sanghuangporus lonicericola; assembly: GCA_016618145.1. Classification (NCBI taxonomy): domain Eukaryota; kingdom Fungi; phylum Basidiomycota; class Agaricomycetes; order Hymenochaetales; family Hymenochaetaceae; genus Sanghuangporus; species Sanghuangporus lonicericola. The sequence goes on from WJSG01021786.1 coordinate 12,574, forward strand.
GCTCGACTGGAAGACGCCTATCGGAAGTCCTCGTGATGAGGAGGATTCGCTAAGCAGCACAGTACTCTTGCCGTCCATGCGATGGACACATATGCACAGGTGTGAGCACCCCACATGATACACCTGCTAAGGCTGACTTGCTCCCTTTTCAGCACGGGATGCTCAGGCGAGGCAACAAGGAGGCACAAGCACCGAGGAATGGAAGATGTTGATGTCGTTGGAAGCCCTGACACGGAGCAAGCACGCCGTACAACAGTACCTCTCTCTGACTTGGAGTAGCTCTTCGAGGTCGACATTGCAGCGCTCGGCGAGCGCCACCATTCGACCGCGATCGAACAGAACGTTGTCTGTGAGGACGATATGCACCTCGTGCTCGCGATTTCCAAGGACAAGTGCATAGTAACATCACATCTGGCAGCGGTAAATGCTCGAAGACCGCCCTAGATGTGTTGGTTCATGGAGGAGCGATGAGCATATATACCTCCTTCCTTGCCAAGTCGAACAGCAGTTCCTCCCGCTGCTGTACACCCTGCTGCAAGCGCAAGCGCAATGGCCACCGCACCTGCTTCCACATTCAAGGACTACCGCCGCAAAGTCGTGAGCAAATATACGTCTGCTCGACGTTCCACGCTGACGAGGTCCCACCACAGCCGAGCACCCACGCTCAGCTTTCCGGTGCATCCAAGGACGGGAGCGACACCCTCATCGATGTCAACAGAGATTCCGTCCGCCGCAACAAGCTCGTAAGTATCTCGATCGTTCTTCGTCATGAGTTACTGTACCATCGCTGAGCCATCTCGTCACCACAGATCGACGACAACAATTTGTTGAAGGGGATACGAATGACCGCCGACGGCCCTCAGGCGAGCACGCGGGACCTCATCAAACGGCCCAACAGCCTCAACGTCAACGTCGACCAGACTGCGACGATGGACTCTACCACCGTAGAGGCAGAGTACACCCAGACGCTGATGCAGTCCAACTTCACCTCCGTCGCCGTCAAGGTCGCCGCTCCCCAGTATGTCCTCTCTTCCGCTCGGCATTTATCTGAATGCTGATATACAGCACTTGTCCTCAGCGTCACTGCAAGCGTCGATTACAGCAAAGAGACCACCTACAAGAATACAGAGACCGAGAAGACCATCATGGTTTCTACACGTTACCTGTTCCCTCAGGGACGCATCGACTTCAGCTCCCCAGGCTCCGGCTACGTCGACGACGTGCAGCTCAGCGACGAGTTCATCCAGGCGATCCAAAACGCACTGGCGAAGCCGACGAAGCTCGAGCAACGCGAGGCTCTCTACGACGTCTTCACCGACTTTGGCGATGTCTTCCGAAGCGAGGTCGAGTTGGGCGGAACTCTGTCGGCACACACTATGGAAACGTTCAATCGTACTGTGCGTCATCTCCTCTTGTTGAGACGTAAATGTGCACTAACAAGGATATTGATACGCGATTAAAGGAGAACGAGGAGACTGTAAAGGAGGAGGTCAAGGCCACTCTCGAGGCGACTGTCAAAGACTGGAGTGCGGGCGTTACTGCTGCGCACGGTAACACCTCGTCGACAATCAAAACTTCGTCGGGGAAGACGCTCGATGTCAAGTTTATTGTTCAGGTATCTGTTCAACGAACCCTCTTGACGTTCTTCGCCACGTCTGACACTTGTGTAGGGCGGCGACTACACCAAGATTCAAGAGACGAAGGAATGGATCGCGTCTACGGACAAGTCAGACTTCTGGCGCGTCATTGAAGTGACCAATGCCATTTCCGTCGTCGACTTGCTTCCCGACCCGATCAAGACCACTACGAAGGACCTCATGCTCCCACTGCTCGGCCGGTACGTCCCGGCTGCGCTTCCTTCCATAGTCAAATCCACTGACGTTCGATGTTCAGGTGGGTGGATGTCGAGCGCGTGCCTGTTACCGATCAGTACCCCGTCGACATTTATCGCCCCCGGGGCGCTGTTCCCTACGGCTGGTTCTGGCTTGGGCACTCTGCTGACGCTAGTCGGGGCCTCATTGTCAAGCCCTCGCTCCCTCCGAAGCCAACTCGCAATTACGCAGTGACGACGGGTCATGCAGGCACTGGTAGGTCTCATCGATACCAGCTCGGGTGGGGTTGCTTGCCGACCACTTTGCAGGCTTCACGGTCCAACCGTTCCCAAACCAACCTCAGTATGCGTTCCTCTCGTCCTTCTTCGGCGCGCCCTTCTCTCCTGGAGTCGCGCCTGGTTCTGATTTCGCTGCTCTCCGCCCTGGGCTCTTCCTCGAAGGCCAGTATGAGCTGGTGAGTAAGCGTAGGCCTGCGATTGCCACAAGTGCTTATGCTTTTGACACAGCATAACGCGTCAAGCATGAGTAACTCGGTGTACATCACGGTCAGTCACATTGGTATCGCGGCTTTGCGAGAAGCACCGACTGACTTCTCAACGTCTACTGCAGCGTCCGGTGTCCTCGCTGTATCCTGAGGACGACTGCTTCGACTTGAAGCCCGTGGTGCGGGTCAACCAGACGGGCACGGACAACCCTCCCCGGCCTCGTTGGGCGCTGCGCAAGAACGTGGTCTCGTTCGCTTCGGAGTGAGCATAGGTTCCTCGTGCGAGGCGGGATATGATGCGGATCGTGATGCCGCTTTTGTACAATGTATCTGGTGACGATGCCTCAACGATTACTGTTTGCACTCGTTCCATAGGACATGCTGATTCAGGACCGGTATGCATCGTGGGTCTCCAGTGGCTGGGTAGCTCTCCGGTTTCCACTCCATGGCTCAGGACACGCCACCCGAAGACATCGACCACACGACTCCTTGCAACCGTTCAGTGAACTGCCTGACATAAATACGCCGTACGAGACGACGACAGCCCCCACTGGTTAAGTATCTCAGTCTCTTGTCACTGTTTGGACCCCGATCACTACACAACGCACCCGGCATGACTGCGCACAGGAAGTACGACTCCGAACAGCCTGATAACTTGANTCAGCACCGGCATGACTGCGCACAGGAAGTACGACTCCGAACAGCCTGATAACTTGAACGACCCATAGCACAATACGTAACAGCAGACGTGCAGCAGACCGAGAAGATGCTGTAGAGCCACCTGAATCACTGAATGAATGCAACGAACACGACTCTACCGGTATTAAACAAACGCACGTCCGGCATCTAAACCGTCCAGCGGTTGCAACACGACTCGACACCAGTATCAACGATCCCAACAACAAACGTCACTATAGTCCCGGGAAAGACGAACCCGAACACCCCGGTTGACTTCAAGAACCGCTGCACCATCAGGATGACCATTTCGATGCATATTCCGCCGCCTACCATTGCGCATCCGACCGCGATAGCGCGCATGACTTCCGGCCTGAAGCGCCACTACGTCGGGGTACGAGACCATGGTAGATGTACTGTCGATTCTCCCTAGTACTGGCTTCAAGCTCCATGTTCGAATCATACTACAGTCATGAAGTATCCAATTCCAGGGTATCAATTACAAGGTCCTACAGGTATGAATACAGCGAGTACTGTAGCATGACTCCGACCNAGGTCCTACAGGTATGAATACAGCGAGTACTGTAGCATGACTCCGACCACGGAGGAATACACTATGGTACAACAGAAGCACAGTATCGTATCGATCGTCGACGCCTGAAATGAACTGCGTGGCACGCTGTTCATCGCGTGGCTGCCCTGCTGCTGAGAAGCGCAAGCAGATTCTCCTATAAAGCAGCGGTCAGTCAGGGCTAGTGCCGCCGAACCCTTGTTCTTCCTCACCTTGTCCTCGCTCGAGTCCGTGAACATGTTCCACGGATCGTGCACGTCCTTGATCTGCAGCGCGAACGAGTTCGGGATGGACTGCAGCTCTTCGTAGCCGTCTTGCCA
>WJSG01021798.1:0-15170 GCA_016618145.1 Sanghuangporus lonicericola
TGCCGGCTTCGGGTTGGCTGCCTCCATGGCGGTCAATATCGCAAAGTTTCTCTCGATCTCTTCGCTATGTGGAATATATGTTTGAGTTTGAGTCTGTCGATAATAGGCATATGCACTCACATTGTGACGGTTGGCTCTCGCGTGAGCATTCGCGTGAACGTCTGCTCTCGCTCGTCCTCGGCGGCGTGAACCGTACCAGTAGAGGTGCTAATGATCATTGACGGGTGGTCAGCAACAGGCGATGCCACATGACGACGTGGTCGATCAACTCACTTTGAAGTAGCGGAGGAGGTTCGCTGAAGCATGTTGGAGAGAGAGGGCGGTTTGATGGGATGAGTTGCAAACACGGAAGACTTTTATACCCTCAGAGTCGGGGTGGTTTGGTCAAAGCGGCCGCGCAGTCACGCCACGTTGGTCACGGTCGCCGGTTCGACGCATTGTCCCTTGATTCTTGGCCTTCTTTGGAGTGGGGCTTGTCACTATTCCTTTTGCCTGCTGCATTGTGCGCCGTGGCCGTGGTCGTTCACACGCCGCATTGCGAAGCGGCATGGGTTGAGCCTCGAAGGTGCCACTTTGGTTCTACATTATCCAGAGTCCATGTCAGCATTCAGTATCGCAAAGATCACATGCATGACCGTCGTACCGAATCAGCTACTTAGGGCCACCGCCAAGTTCCAACTGACTGACGAGTCGGGTATGTAGTTCGCCGGGCACGGTCAAGGCCTAGGTTTGCCCGCGGAGAAGCGTTCTGGCCAGCGCTTCGCCTATGGGAAGAATAACAACAAAGCTGTGGCGGGAAGGACAATAGGGACTGGTTCAACCTGTAAAACCAGCCTTTGCGGTGCTATGGGCGCTACGCTCCCAATATGGCAAATGCCGACGTGGCGGACGCGTGTTGGCCGCACTGTGGCTTGCGCATGGACCACGACGCATGCACGGGCATCCTAGAAGAGCTCTAAATCTTTTTGATTATCTATACTTACTGTGCGGTGCAACCGGGAGTCGAGGTAGCCCAGGAGCGGCAGCATGGCGCAGATACTTCCTCCAACTCGTCGACGTGAGTTACTTACTAAGGTGTGCTCTTCATTTGATTGACATCCGATTTTCTTGAAGCTTTGTACGAAGCAGTCATAGCTCGTCTAGTAGACCCCGCTAAGCCACCGGACTGAGAATCGCAGCCACCTGTCTGACTCGGCGGAGATCATGACAAGCCTCGCTAGTGGTGCCCCTATCCGCATTCCGCACCGCCTGCCGACATCCAGGACGCCACGGACAATGCCAAAACATAGTGGTCTGCAGTGAAATTGTGGTCGTAGACTCGGAGCATCTTCGTCTCCATCGCGCTTTGGCCGTACGCAATGCGCATGTCGGCGCGCTCATGCACGCTTTAGCACCGCAGTCAACTCTGAGGTGGTCACCGCGGAGACACATCTCCGCATATCTCGATGTCAATTAGTGTTTTGTGCCCACGGTTTTGTGCTGGCCTTTGTCATTGGTACGTACGCCGCGTCAGCTTGCCCACTGTGCTACCCCATTCGCTAACCACCTTGTCCTCACAGTTTGCCAAGCGAAATAATCCTTTCGCCGCATGATAGCGGTACAAACTCATGCGTGTTTCGATTATGTCGCTATTGAGGCAGACAATGACAGGTAGCAAGAGCAGTTGTCCACGACGGATCGTAGTTTCAGGAGCTGTCATTGCACTGCCCCGGTGCCCCGCCCCAGCTCGAGCTCAAGCGCATAATCACAGGCGATGATGGCCCGCAGTGGGGACCAGGGCGCATTGGCCATGTCTCGGACAAAGCAAGGTACGTAACCCCGGAATCAGCGGAATCGGTTCGCTTTGGGCTACGACCTTCCCGGGAGATAGTGTGCGGCATCCTTTGCGCATCCTCTCTGCCCACCGCTGTTCAGCGTCGGGTCGGTCGGCTTGTGCGATTCCTTCCCCATCAAATGACGTACAGTGGCTGTGACATGGCGCCCAGCGGAGCGATGGTTCGTGGTGAGGAGGATGAGGGAGGGGACCGTTCCGGAGGGGGGAGAGTCGAGCGCCCACATCGGCAAAGCGAGGACGCGTTAGCGGCGACAATGGTGCTGAGTACGAAACGTCTCCTTGCGCCCTTGATTCGCAATCGATCGGCTAAACGTTCAAGGGTTCCACGCGACCGGCACCAGACCTATAAAGGGTTCCGCTTTGCGGCTTGTGGCCCTCAGCATCTTTCCCCGTTACCACCACCGTCGACCGCTCCGGTCCGACGGCGCTAGATCCTCAAGGCTTCAACAGCTCCGCTCAGCAAGCTCGACTTCAAGTCTCAAGACTCGACCGAACAGTCAACGCTCCCCGCACCCGAGGCTCACATTATTTCGCAGGACTGTCCGCTCGTTCTTCTGCGTGCGTAGACCCGTAACCACCCTGAAACCACCGCCCTTTCTCACTCTGCTATGCAGTTGTAACTCTAGCTCGTTACCCACAACACTTTCTGTAGCATATCCGGACTCAAACCACCACCACCACCATGTTTGCTCGCCGCGCTCCGCACAGGTACGGTCATGGCGCCGGTTTCGGCGCCGGCCGTATCAACCATGTCAAGTTGAATAACCCCAAGCCCTTCCCCGCCCCTCCTGTCACTCCCTTCGACATCCACGGCGTCCGGCACGCCCAGCTGAAGGAGAAGAATGAGACCAAGGTCCCGCATCCTGAGGTTCACCCTCGGACGAAGTACCGCCCTCTCACCAAGAAGGAGATCCTCGTCCGGTCTCTCAAGAAAGCCCTCACCCCGCCCGAGGAGACTGCCCGAGCCCGCAATCCCAAGCCACCCAAGCCGCCCGTTTCCAAGCTCCCCGCCAAGGATCTCACCACCCAGGACCCGAAGTTGCCCGGGGGTTTGTCATTCGACGACGCCGAGCCGGCTCCTCCTCAGCCCGAGTTTGGGGCAGAGGTCGCTAAACGCTACGCCGCGGAGCTCGGTGAGGGCGAGCTCACCGCGGAGGAGATGCGCGTCCTCCACATCTTCGAGGAGCTCAAGATCCAGGGCCAGACCCGTGAGCGGTACCACGAGAACGAGGTTGCCCTCGATTCTGCGGCGAAGAGCCAGCCCGAGCGCGAGAAGCTGCTCGCGCTGGACCGTGCGCACGCTAAGAAGTGCGAGGAGCGGTACCTGCGCAAGCTCGCCGAAGCGAAGGAGAAGGAGGAGCGAGAGCGCCAGAAGGAGGCTGAGCGACAGGAGAGAGAGCGCGAGAGGGAGCGCAAACGTGAGGAGAAGCGTCGTGCCGCGGAGGAGCGCAAGCGTCAGGAGATGGAGGAGGAGAACAGACGCAGGATCGCCAGGGAGCAGGAACAGGAGCGCCTCTGGAAGGAGAGGGTGCGGGAGGAGGAACGTCAGCGACAGCTTCGCGCGGAGAAGGAGCGTGCCCGTCTCGTCGCGGAGGCTCGGCGTGTCGAGGAGATGCGTCGGGCGAGAGCGGCACAGGTCCAGTGGGAGAAGGAGGCGAAGATCCGCAACGAGCAAGAGGCCTTTCGGCGGCTGTCTGATAGGGCTCGTCTCATGGCCGAGCGAGAGGAAGCGGAGCGACGCGCGCAGCAGGAGGAGGAGAGGATGCGGCAGACCCAATTGCTGGCTGAGCTGGAGGCTCTCCGGCAGGCGGCTCGCGAGGCCCACGAGATGATGGCGCAGATGGAGCGCGACAATGCCGCCAAGGTCGCGTTTCTCCAAGCCGCTGAATACCGGGCGCACCTCATGGAGCAGGAGCTTCGTGCCCGCGAGCAGCACCAGTGGGCTCAGGCGCAGGCGTTCATGCAGCAGCTCGAGCAGGCTTATTGCGAGCACGTCATGCTCGAGCAGGCCTTCCGTGACGCTCAGCAGCGGTATTTGCTCGAACAGCAGCAGCGGGCTGCGCATGAGGCCCGGGAGTGGGCCGAGCGTCAGGAACGGGACGCCGCTGAAGCTGCAGCCCAAGAGATCCGGGAGCGTGCTGCTCAGGCAGCCCGTGAAGCGGAGCTTGACGCGAACAAGGCGGCCATTGCGAAGCACATCTGCGACTGGTACGATCATAAGTGGAACGTCCTCAAGACCCGGAAGGACATCGACAACCAGGTGCCCTACTGCGATTTCCCCATCCCCTACTTCCCGCCTATCTCGTACGTCGGACAGCCCATTCCTCCTGCCCCTCAGCCGAGCGAGCTTGTGTACGAGCAGGTCCGAGCCTTTGTCATGTCTCCGCACCGTGCCAGCATGGCGACGAAGAGCGCGAAGGTGCGCATCAGGGCGGAGATTATGTTTTGGCACCCGGACATGTTCGAGAGAAAGTTCCTCCGTCTCATGCAGCCGCAGGACAAGGAAATTGCGATGGAGGCTGTCCACGTTCTGTCGCGCATTCTCAGCCAGATCAAAGAGGACGTGGACGAGGAGGGGTGGGCGGCGAAGAAGGCGCGAGAGGATGCTGCAAAGGCTGGCGCTGCGTGACGTTGCAGGATGCTGTGGTTATTGACTGAAGACGAACTTGTTACTTTCTTGGTTTGACTCTATCACCTCTCTCTCCATGCTCTCGTATGTAATCACTATGTACATGTACCCTATGTCCGCTTGCCTACTGCTTACGTCTGATTCCTTCTTTAGTCTGCTATACTGCAAGCACATGCATCTTGATAACTGCCCTGTCGGATAACCCACTTCGATCCCTCGCCCAATCTGCCGACGTAACCCTGGAGGAGTGGTCCGGCGGGCGTCTCAGTTACCATACTAGGAGTAGCACAGCCACTTCCACTTCGGCAGTGAGACGCTCCATGACGTGCTACACCTGAACCTGTTCCTGTTCCTGGACAACTCTTGCCTGCCTGATAGTGCCTGACTCTTTACAGCGACAGGCACTGACTGGATCCTACGCGCTCTCCACAATCTCTCGCTGCATGACGACGCTTTCAAACCATCTCCGTCCCTGCCTCGTCGACATCTGGAAAATGATCCCTGGTCTACTCCAAGCTGCAAGTTTCGGACAAGTCGTAGGTCCGAGGGCCCGCGTCGTGGAATGCAGCTAGTAGCCCCAAGGACAGCCTCCGGAACATCTCTGGAGCCGCCTGGAAGACGCAACTTACATCATGACGTCAGCGTGCTCATCGTGGGGCAAGAAAGACGTTGTGGAGTCCTGCCTCCGTCTCAACGTCACTGCTGTTCCTGAGCTTGGCGGAGGATATAAGAACACTCGAGGGCCTCTCCTTCCTCCAACAAACTCACAACCACTCCTCGCATCCACCCACTTCACGACTTTCACGACTCACGATCTCATAAGCTCCTTATCATCATGGTATGTGCCTCGCTGCCCCTCTCCAACTACTAATGTCTGACGGTGTGTCGCACGTAGGGTTCCATCGTTTCTGCTATCGGCGGCGGCATCAACGCTATCATCTCTGCCATCGCAGGGGTCATCGAGACTATCGTCTCCGTCATCGTCTCTGTAAGTCATCTTACAGATTCGTTAGCCCTTCGCTAGATGCTGACCCTTTTTTCTTCCAGATCATCGTTGCCATTTGGGACTTCTTCGTCGCTATCATTTGCTGCAGGTGTGGCAGCCGCAGCCGTCGGGGAGGTGGAATGTCGTCAACGCGAACGTCGGGTCGCAGAGGCTGGGGTCGGCGTCGGGCGGGTGGAACGTACTGATCGTACCAAGCCATCGCGCGATCTCTGATTCATTGCCAAGACCTTCCTCCTCTGTCCTTTGTTCGTCATACACGTATACCGCATAGCGTACATACCCTGCCGTAATGTGTTGTCATAAGATTCCTGCTATCGAACTCGCGCTTGACATTTCAACCCGTGGTGCATCTCGCAGCTCTGAACGTCCACTTTCAAGGCATTTCAAGCCATGGGTTGATCGTGAGCACTTATATTTCAGAACAGCGCACTTGCTGCTTACAACTGCGAGAAGGTTGTGCCGATATCGCGGTAGAGTAGTGAGACAAGCAGCGTCTGGATACGGACGTGAAAGATGACGCCTGAGTCGGTTGGCTGGGTCAGCAGACCCCTCGCGCAGAAAATCTCGGGAGCAAGGAGACAACAAGAGAGAGAAGGATCATCAGGACTATGTACGACGACTGTATCTGGCCAGGGCTGGACTTGATATCCAGCGGAGACTCTACTGCTCCAACTGCACGGGCTATCGCGTTCTTGGATTACACTGCGGTACAACACGTGTACTATACACGGCTACTGTAGCAGACAACTAACTATGCGGATAGGGAACGAGGGAGGTGGAAGGTGGGGGCCGGGTATAAGTGAGTAACGGAGTGGGAGGGACTCCGGAGGGAGAAGGGAGAAGGGAGAAGGGGGAGCATAGTGAGCACGGAGGCGCGGTACATGAGAATCGGTCCAAGTCCGGCGGCAAGAGCCAGCACCAAGCACCCATATGAAGGAGAACTTGTGGCGAGCCCTACGTGAGTAAGCAACGTACGCCGCGCGAGGTGAGGTGGGAGAGGAAAGTCCAACGTAAACAGTTCAGAAGGGCAGAATGTCAATAAGTTCATCACGAAACCAAAAAACCGGGGAGAAGATAAAGAGAAGCGGAGAAACGCGAGCAAAGTACCAAGGTTCGTTCGTGACAAAAAAAGAGTGTCAAATAATACGCGAGGATACGGCAGTCTTGAGGGTCTATTTCGCTGGCCGGCGGCCGTGTCCTTTCGGACTCGGCACGGGGGTCCTTCGGGTTGAGGGATCGAGGGATTGAGGAGGAGGAGGAGGGGGCTGGGTCCGCTACGAGCCTTTGCCTGGACTCTTCGGTTGTACAACAGCGTGGAGACAGCCTGCACAGCGCGGCCCGCGCGCGATGGCGGGAGGGTGCGCAGGCTGCTCAAAAGGGCACCGTCGAAGATTGAAGGTTGAAGAGTGAAGAATGCAGTTCGAGCGGTTGAGGGTGGATTAGCGGGGTGGGCAAGCAGGGCCGGCGCATAGTGTAGGTGTCCGTCATCGTAGTCGTAATCGTGTTCGTTCCCCGTCATTTGCGTTCTGTCGTTCCTTATGCAGCGTGGAACGAGGTACTGCGGCCCCTGGCTAGGCCGGCGAGAGCTGGCCTCTCCGCGAGGTCAGTTGCTCACGTAGTAGAGCGCCTGTACATAATCGCGCAGTCAGCGAGACGCGAGCGGGCACCACAGCCCGCACATTGAACTCAACGTCGGGTCCGGGCAAGGCTAAAGCCACTTACCGCTTCGGCTACCGGGGCTTCGGGATGCGCCTGATTGTAGGCGTCGATGTCGCCCGTGAGGAGCAGTGCGCCGTCGGTCGCGCTGTACGCGAGCGTCGTCTTTGCGTGCGCGCCGTCAGGGTTCACCCAGAGTGCTGCGGTCGTCCCAGTGTGAGGCCCGGTTCTGATGGCACGATAAGGAGGACGGGGGCACTCACGAACGAGCTTCTGGGTCGCTGCGTCGAGCGTCCAGATCGCAGACTCGCCGCCTGTCGCCATTGGCCGGGCATGGGGCGATGCTGGGATAGAATACAATGTTGTCAGCATCTGCTGTTACTGCTGCGACATGTCGGAAGGTCGTATCGCGTATCGGAGCGCCATCAACAAGATTCCAGGCGAAGCTGGACGTTGAACAGTGGGCCTGGCTACGACGCTCCCACCGGCCTGTCGTCGAATACAACGGGCCCACGGGGGAGCGCCGGGCCGTCATATGGGCGGCATGCCCCACATGAAGCGGGAACAAGGAAAGAACTTGAGAAGCCCCGAGAACCCAGAAGCACGGAACTCGACACTCACTTTGGAGGACCGAGCTGAGTGTGGCCGTTCTGTCGCCACGCGGGACCGGGATCGGCGGACGTCAGCACCCAAGCGACGAGTGGAAGTCCGGAACTTCGGAAGTTGTACGCACCTTGTGGAACCAGTTGCGATTGCAATGGTGCCCGAGCCGCCGAGGAAGAGCGGCGAGTCTCCGGTCTGCGACGTCGGCACGAATGAGAGCGGGCGGTGAGTAACGGTGTCGGGGTAGGACCGAGATTGATGTTTAGACATGATGATACAGTCGCGAATGACAATTAGCGGCCGCCAAGGATATGATGTACACATAGGGTGAGACTCACCGTTGCGATGTCGAAGGGCGTCAAGCCTGAGCTGGTGAACGTCACAACGCTGGCGTCGTCTGACTCTTTCGCAAACTTGAGGCTCCTGTTGCGAGTCGGGCGCCATCAACACGCGAGCGACGGCAGGCAGCGTACAGCAGCACAGCGGCGGGCAGGAAAATCAGGCACAAGCGCTCTCGTGAGCGATCGAACGGAGATGGTGATGCGGGGTACTGCACTCACACGCCGGAACCCTCGACTGATGAGAGTTGGACGAAACCAAGGGAAGCGTCGTCTGCGACGGTGCGGGCTTCGATGCGGCCAGTGCGCGTCTCGGCGGCGGCGCTGCGAGGGGCGGTGAGACGGAGAACAAGACGGCACAGGAGACAATGAGACGTACATGGGCAGGTTCGCGAATGCCGAAAGGCTCGGGCTGGCACTCGGGGCGTGGCGTTTCGCGACGTTGGGCTCGGTCGGGGTGGCGCGCATCAGCTTGCGGGGTGCGTGCGGGGGCAGGCCCGCTGCGAGGCGCTGGCCGTTGGTCCACTGGTGGGATTCGGCGCCGCGCGCGAGGTGCTGGTGCACCACGGGGATGTTGCGCGCGAGGGTCGCGGGGCCGCAGAGGCTGAACACGAGGAGGAGGGCAGAGAGCGACGGAAGGCTCGGGAAGAGCATTGCGTCCGAGGGGTGCGGGGCGGGGAGGTAGAGAGCGGATGGGTTGAGGCAAGAGTCGGACACGAAGAAGAGCAAAGCAGAGAGCAGAGGGGAGAGATAAACGGAGGACAATGCAGGGCACTTACATACTATAGGGAGGACGGTGGCCGTGGCCCGCGCCATCAACACCCACGAGCATGGGCCATCGAGATTCCCAGACCGCTTCGCATGGCGATAAACACGCCGAACCGCGTCTCGGTTGGCCTCGGAGGAAATTAAATGTGGGGAGATTTGGGGAGATTCGCCGAAGATGGCCAAGCCAGTGCCTGATGGCGAGTGTAAATGTGCGCCTTGCACGCGTCCCGCCGGGCTGGGGGCCATGTTCGGGACTCTGAAGCCTGTCGCTGATACAGCTTTCGGGCTGGCACCACGCCTCGTCAATGCGTTACGAGCATGGGGGTGCATAGTACGGCGTCGGGTGACCGACTTACCGCTGGCGTCAACTGCGTGCGCCCCGACGTGGGATAGAACGTGCAGGTCCTGGCCTGCAACGGTTTAGATGCTTTTAGATGGCCATTAGGATTCGTCCAAGGTCCGTCCAGAACGCCATGCCGGCAGCATGACGGCCTGGCAGGAGAACGTTCGAGAGGACCGAGAGGCCAAATGTGAGCGCGGGGTGCGAATGGAAGCAAAAAAAGCTGCAACACGAGGCGGGCTGGCCATAATTCGGCAGACGGAGGAGGAGTCGTTCGACCGCGATGCCGGGATCAGCGGTCCGTGTTCTCGGAGTGGAAAGTCGAGAATGGAGGGACAGGAGTCTATGTGAGTTGCATGTACTCGTACGTCCAGTCGGATAGGACTCTGCGGGTGCGATGTCTTGGTCTTGTGGTACGACATGCTCCTGGAGCGAGGCGGTGAGATCTAAGCACATCCCGCGAGTGTTGTGTATAATGCACTCACCAGAGAGGTCAGCTGGACGATAACTCGTCCCGCCTTCTGCGATTGCAAGGGAGGATGCAGTCTCATGCGGCCCTTGTTCTCCTTCTCAGCACGTGACATCCGCGTCGCGATCGTCGCAGCCTGAGCTAGCTGAGGAAAGCGGCCTCTTGTCCTGTGGCAGAACGATGTAGGACATTATCCTCAGAGGCGAGTTGGCTTGCCTAGTTGTCTGGAGGGGAGCTTGGAGTCGGGGGTAACTCGCTCATATGAGTCGGATATGGCATGCAGTGGATTCGTTACACTCACCATGGTCTTGTTCTCGCACACGCTCACACGGCAGGGATCTCAGCATGGTAGACGGGCGAAAAGTCGAGGGAAATACGCCGTCCGAGGTTACCTTTTGTCTCATTTTGCTCGATGCGGGAGAAAAGGCGGTTGAAAGGTTACTTACTTCGCGCGGCGACTTTCCGCCCATTGATACGCCTTTTGGCCCTTCCGAAACGCAGAAATCCGTGCCGTTTCAGGATAAGCATTCAGAGATGCTGAGACATGTCCTTGGGCAACAAAACCTCCCGTGATTTTAGAAAAAAGACGCGTAGTGACTTGATTTGCGACCACTTGTGGTGGCAGTCAAGCTTCAAGTTGCCAAACTCCAGTGCTGTGGTGTACCAACAACGAAGGTCAGCTCGCCATATACACTTCAGTAGCATGGTCCTACTTAAGTACTGATGCTGTGAATGTGGATGTCGTCGAGCGGGGTAAAGCAGGGTAAAATAGCCTACAGTAAGTTTAACCAAGTAACTTTTCGGACCCGTGTGTATTGATTAGTCAGCAGTTGCGACCTCCTCTGCAACCACGCGGCCCACCACTACCCAGAAATTATCGCCAGCCGATGTCCACCAAACGATTGCATGCAGACTCGTCAGGAGGAAAGTATAATAAGAGACGTCGCTCCGTCGACTATCAGGGCACACCCGGTAGCTTCAGCATGGCTTCGCCGACACCGCACGCGACCTCCGAGGATCGCAAGCATCCGCCCGAATTAACGCTCGAAACATATGAACATTGCTTGCAGGAGATGGAAAAGTTCGTCTCATTGACCAGCGCCGCTGTCAAGATGTATCCATCGGTCATCTTGCAACAGATGAGAGTGCTCATCGCGGAAGCCCAGCCTGAGATTTCTCTCAATGCCGACTCACCCGAACACATGTTCGCGGACGATCCTCAACTCAAGATAGACATCGATCAGGGGAACTTCGAGGCTGTATTGAACTCGCGTAAGTGCTAGTAAAACGATGTTCGCCGGCATTGGTCATATTGACAGGATTCGATTGGATAGGTACTTTGTTTGCCAAACGAGAAGAGCCTTCCCGTGTACGAGATTTGGCCTGGCCAGGCGGATTGAGTGAGAAGGACAAGCGAGGTCCGTGGTCCCCTTCGTTCAGCTTTCATATGCTCACGCTGTTCATTCCAGTGGTCCTTGAGTCTTGGCAAAGGGAGTTCAAAGGGAAACCTGATGCGCTTGAGAGCGTAATTCGAACCTACGTGGATCCGACAAAAGGCCCCCCGAGATACGCTCGCTACGCCGCGGTAACACAGTCCTCGGGCACCGGAAAATCGCGCATGGTCGACGAGCTTGCAAAGACGATACTCTGCCTGCCGCTCAACTTCGGCTCACATGGTTTGCCATCTCGCATGCTGTATTCTTCGTCAGGACGCTGACCTGGGCATGTCCAATCAGCCGCTTTCCCGCCGGTGGACGTCGAGATTCGGGAATGGTTCGCCCAATTGCAGGGGGCAAAGGTCCAATCATGGGAGCAGAAAGTTCAGGTCTTCATGTGTGCTCTATTCGAGACTGCACTCAGGCATGTGAAGTCTATCAACTCGGACTGTATGTCGACCGTTCAAATCTCTTCATTTTCGTTCGTGCTGCTGACTGCGCCTGCATAGCTGTACAGGAGATTGCGCGCGAATTCCGCAGGAAGATGAGCGAAGGCATGCAGTACGGGCAGCACGGCCAGTACCGGCGTGATTTCTATTCGGACGTGTGCAAACGAGCGGACGAGGTGAGCATTCGTCTTTTCACCTAATGAAATTCCTGACTTCGACCAGATTTTGGCGAGAAAATCACCAGAGAGCGCACCGAGTCACACTGTCCACGGCGGTAGCCCAACTGGTAGCGTCGACGTGCCCGAAGGAGGTTAGTTCGCTCATATAATGCCCCTATGCTTTAACTTGCTCAAAGGCAGACGTCTATGATTGTTCAGGGGAGAAGATGACCGTGGAGACCACTGCGCGAGCGTTGACTGAGCACCTTTTGTCGAAGGTTCCCGGTGGCACCAAGTCGAGTCACTCGAACCTACTCGTCATCGTGTCCTTTGACGAGGCGCAGATGCTCGACGAGGTCGACACGAAGACGACTGATATTACGTGGACACTCTTCGCGGAAGTCCGGCGCTGTCTTCGTATCATCAGGGAACTGCCTATCTTTACTCTCTTTCTCTCGACAGTGGGCAAGCTCGAACAATTCTCTCCACCTCCACAGCTCGGCAGCTCAACACGGATTGTGCGGACGGAGTTGCGTCCGTTCGAGCCTATTGTGGTGACACCTCTCGATGTCTTAGCGCAGCGTATCACGGGGAAGAAGGTGTGGACACTGGAGGAAGTTGCCTCCACATATCACATGGTGCATCTGGGCCGTCCGTTGTAAGTCATCCGTTCTCGATCTATCGCATCGATTGACTCTGACATCTTCAGGTTTGCCGCCATGTACGACGCTGCGAAGGACGACATCTCCCGGGAGGGTATCCTCACGCTCGCTGGTCAGAAGCTTTTGAAGTCCTCTGTCGCTGCGCCTTGTGCAATTGACCGCAAACAAGCGTTGACATGCATCGCCGTCCGGATTCCGATCGAGTTCAATCAAGTACTCCTGTCGGACTCCCTACGCCCAGAAGACGTTAGCATGGAGCGCTCACTGGTAGCCGACCATATGCGTCTATTGCTGTATGCTGGCGTCGGTTTCGCCCCCGTCATCACCACTTCTGCGTCCGAGCCGTTCCTGGCAGAAGCCGCGTACAACACGATGGTCGGTCTGAGGTGGGAGAATGGTAAACTCCTGGGAACTGAACATCTTACAGGGTTGCAGCCATTCAGTCTGATCATCGACTGCCTGCAGTCTTCCCTGCTCGATCTTGGCCCGCGGGGAGACTTTGTCACCGCCCTCCTGTTGCTGTACGCGCGCGATTGCGCGACCACACTCCCTCTGAGTGAGGACGAGCCTCCCGGAGCCTCCCCGACCGGCATACGCGACACGGGCAATGTTCACGAGTACGACGGCGCCTACCGGCGGCGGATCATCACCGTCTCGCAGTTGCTGCGGACGCTCTTCGGGGAGTCTCACTTCAACGCATTCACAGGCAGCCTCCCACGTGCTTACCAGAGTGCTGAAGCCTCCAAGACGCCGCTAGGCGACGCCTTCAAGGACGGGTTCGTCTACTTCAACCACTTCATCAAGGTGCAGAGCTTCGACGTGGTAAACCAGGAGTACCTTCTCCTTGCCATCTCGCGCGGTGCAGCAATCATATGCGCAGACAACGACATCGACATCGACATCGTTGTTCCCGTCCTGATAGGTACCGTCTTGAAGAAGGATAAGGTGACGGCCATCTTGATTCAGGCGAGGAACAGCCGGCACTATGGGGCCAAGGTCCAGTACTCGGTCTTCGCCAACATGAACCCTTACAGATGTGGCTTGTTTGCAAGTGACGTCGAGGACCCGCCGCCGGTTTTGCGCATGGTCTTCGCGCTTGCGTCCAAGAGATCGGCTGTGAACCAGCCGAGCGAGGGACAGCGACAGTCAGCCCAGACGAAGAAGCCGAAGAACGCCAAGTTCACTGCCTATGATATCTGGTGCGCGGGTGCCTCGCAAGAGACCTTTGCGGTGATTCACGAAGACGAGGTCGTGTACATGGTGAGCCTGCTCGAGATGCTTCGGGACAGACACGACGTCTTGTCGCGGAAGGTCTACGAGCGGCAAGTACGACGTGGCCTACGGGAGATGCAGCCACTTGTTTCAACACACCCAGACAACATATCCCGGTTTGCCGACCCGCCGAGCAAGGAAGAATATCCGATTGCGGAAGACGCAGACGAAGGTATCATCGACTCGGCCACATAGTAGCTGGTGAGTTATCTTGTTATCCATGTCTACGGTACGCTGTCTGATCACTTGCTCTCGAGTCTCTAGGCAGAGGCGGCCGTGAACTGAAGCTGCCAGACGTGCAAATATCCATCACCCGAGGTTGCCTGAGGTACCAGATGTATATTATGGTAGACATCTGCCGCCTTCTCTCGCATGCTCCTCTCCCAAAGACGCAATCGCTTCGGGTACCCCGTGACGAATTACTGTCCCAGGCTTTCTGAAAGTTCCAATCCATTTCTGACTCTGCCAGCTTCGACGCAGCGTGTACTTGTCTTACACGGCCGCCTGATGCGGCAAGGTCTCGCTTGTAGGTGGCGTGTGCGCGCAAACGATCTGTCAGTAACGGGCTACTCAAATATGTATACGCATCGGTTGACGTGATTCCGGATCGTAATATATTCGTGACTTTGAAGAGACTGAGAAAGTGGCGACTGCGGTCGAGACGCGACGGCGTCTGCGTGACCGGGTCGCGTTATGTCACTTGTGACGTAGCGCGTCTCAACGGTCACGCGGTGGCCGATTTCCTTCGGCGCCGTCAACCTCGTCCTCCACGCCGCCATCCTCGTCCTCCTCATCCTACTGCTCGTCGTGTGTCTATCCTGATTTGACTGGACGCAGTCGACAGCACGAACTCTACCATGTCCGCCACGCCGTCGTCGCGGTCGACTGGCACCCCGGGGTCGCCAACCATGCCCTCGACGCGTGCCACATCCCCTCCTACGAGCCCTGTGACCATCCCTGACGACGTGAGGACACAAGTTGCCATTGAACTGCATTGTTATTGACTCTACGCTTGACTGCAGCCGAAGACGGACGACGACGAGGTCGAGTTTGTTGAGAACAGTGTCAAGGTGTGTGTTGCAGTACGTGCTCCCGTGTTAGAGGTGGTTGTCAGGGATGGGGCATGAACACTGGTGGCTGCACTGCGAGACACAGGCCTTGGAGTATCTGATATTCGCCGGAGAGCCAATTGGACAGGACAGTCTGGGGGACGCACGGACGGAGGAGAGTCAGCGCAAGTCATCGCCGGGGCAGGCCTCCATCGACGAGCACTGCGAGGACAGGCGCTGCGAAATAATCATTCGTTGCGTGCGAGTCGCCGCGAAGTTCCGGCTTTGTTCGACACCTGAAGCTGACACGGTGTTCGTTTGCAGGCCGCGCCAGAAGAGGACGAGCCGGTACGTGTTCCGATCTATTTGTTCAGAGCAGTCTTAACATCGGATATAGGAGGATAATGAGCGCCTCGCGCAACTCGAGACACTGCTGCAGAAGTCTGCGACCTACGTCACGCTTCTCAAGGACCAGATGGAACAAGTCAGACTAGCACATGG
>WJSG01021814.1:0-39881 GCA_016618145.1 Sanghuangporus lonicericola
CGCAGTTTGGAAGAGGTCGTGGGTCCCCTAGACGAACTGTACGCACTCGGGTTGCAGGCTCCTATCGGGATCCTGCGCATCGTGGATAGTGTCAGCAGTGAGAGTCTCGAGGACTTCACAGCCGTGCTTCGGGATGTGCAGCCGCGTGGAATTCAGCTCGCAGCCGACGGTGAGCTGTTCCTTCCTCGGTTCGCGAAGCTGGTGCGGGGGCCTGAAGCATCGCGCTTGGAGAACATTGACCTCCGCGTCCATTTGCACGGCGATCTGGCTGACAAGAATATTGCCGCCATGCTCGTAAGTGCTGTCCCTGGAGCTCCGAGTCGTCGACTGCTAACAGGATCTGTGATTCCACCAGGACGACCTCTGTTCGGGCTTGGTCCGGCTCCCACTGCGTCGTTTGCACATCCGCCTTGCGGCAAACGAACTGAGGCCACCGTCTCATACTCAGGCTCCTCTCTTGACCGGAGAGTTGCATACCCCGCTGACTCCCGCCGAACGCTCTCTCGACGAGTTCGACGTGGATGCCTATGTTCGCCGGCTTACGAGCGCCGTCGAATCACTTACGGAGGCCGTCGTCGAGATCCAAAATCTCCGGCAACGCAGCACTGGACTGAGCCAGAGTAACAAATGTGGGCATTTCCGCCGTGTTGTTGGTAGCGACTAGATCAAGCAGGCAGGCAGCTTCGATATCTCCAGCGTCGGTCTGCGGTCTGTACCTCCGTCGTTGCGAGATGCGGTTGGGCCCTATCCCGAACAATCAGATCACTTGGTCAATCCTTTGCCAGTGTTACAACTTGGCACAACTCGATGCAACACGACCCCAATCTTACCATCACGCATACGCCCATGATACGTTTCTGTAAGAACACTTATGGACATGAACAGTGTCTCCAGCGGATACTTACTCGCTTGCGAGCGGTATGTCCTCTGCTCGCCGCGTCCTGTCACGCATGTGACGGCACGCGTCAATCATACTGTTGCGGCCGCGTCACCAGGCTGACTGCGCTCTCCTTCCTGCTTCCATCCAACCCTCTGAGATGCCTGTCATACAAACCTGAGCTTAACCACGTTAACCACCGCTACCGGGATAGGACAAAGCTGACCTTCCAACTCATGGCCGCAGCAATAACGCCTTCTATCAATGACGACATCCTTCGCGAGGTCGCATTCTCATCCCCCCGGGACACATGCGCGAGGCTCATGCTCACCTGCCGGTACTTGTACCACGAAGCCGCCAAATCTACCCTCCAGCATGAGGTGTATCTCGGGTGCGACGCTCAGATCGACAGATTCCTTCGTTTCCTGGTCGCCGAGGACCACACACGCTTCAGATACGTCCGCAGCCTTCGACTCCATCTCAATCTCCTCTCGTCGGACTTGGTCCAGAAACTCTTTGACAACATCGCGCATATGACTCGCCTGACGTCCCTGGAGATGAGCGACGGAGAGCTCGCGCTCGAGACTTACCCCTACATCGGGGACGCCGTCAAGCGCATCACCAGCCTTCAGCACTTGGGAAGCTGCAGCGCCGGATGGCTTGTCATCGCGCTCCTCAACGATCTGGACTGCGACCTCACGTCGATAAATCTCGACTGGGGTGCGGTCGTCGACGAGAGCTTCCGAGACAACAGAATGAAGCGCGAGACGTTGCTTCAATTCCACCCCGTCCCTTTCCTGTCGAAGTGGACGCACTCTCTCTCGGAGCTCAGGTGCAGTGGCGGGCGCACGCTGAACATTCCAGGCGACCCTGAATGCACCGCTGTCTATCCGAAGATGCGCAAACTCACGATCACCTGCGACAACTTCCCGGATCCCCTGCCATACATCCGCGCCTACCCGAACCTCACCCATCTCTCAGCCGCCTTCGGGGGCTTTGCTCATGTAGAGTCCGCTCACCACCGCAAGCGTAACCTTCAACGTCAGCTTGACCCCCGAGGCACAGGCACGTGGCGGCATATCGAGCAGTACACCGGTCATCTCGGGAGCTTGTATCAATTGGGGCTGACATGCGCGATTGACCGCGTCCGCATCGACGACCCCCTACTCGCAGAGAGCGACTTCGAGCTCCTCTCCGACATCATCTTCCAGGCAAAGCCGCGCCATCTCAAGCTTGCATGCGACGGCACCCTTCTCCTTGATCAGCACACGGGCCTGTCCGCAACTCTCCTCGGATATGGGGCCTCTCGCCTCGAGAGCCTCATCGTCACGATCCTGCCACGAGACAAAGACATGGACATCGGCTCTGCCTTGGTGAGTCCGTGATACATGGTGCATATATGCGCGTGCCGAGCATTGACACCGCCCTTCACCGCCATCGTGCCTCCATTCGCAGGACACCCTGGCGTGCGCTCTTGCCAATCTCCCGCTCCGCCGCCTTCGACTGCTCGTCGAAGGCGTCCTTCTTGACCCCACCAGGCCGTACATAGGAGTCCCTCCCGCCCCCGCGTCTCCACCTCCGTACAACTTCGCCGAACGCTCCCTCTCGAAGTTCGACCTCGACGGTTTCATGTGGATGCTCACGGAGACGCTGCCGCTTCTCACTGACGCAATCGTTCGCATACACGGACCTCGCGAGCACAGGCAGGAGCGGAAGATCGAGCCCAGTGATGGAAGGTACCCCGTTCCGGGGCTTGACAGGAGTCTCTTCGAGTTCTGAGTGGCGTGGCCCCGGGTTCGCAGTTTCCTTAGAGCTTCTGTTGGTGCGCAATCTCTCGTGTGGTGTTTCGGTGGTGGATGTCGCTTCTGCGTTGGTTGGACTCCGTCGCTTGTGGGCAGTCATGCAGTCAGAGTTGTATCGAGTCTCATGTACGAGAAGTCTCATGAGTTCCAGTCCGTATAAGGTCAAGCGACCTCGCAGTGTTTCAACGAAATTTCATATCATGCCAGACTACGCGCACTACGCAAGATACATGCGAGAACGCAACTGCAAGAATCACCATCACAGCAAGGATACTAGTACTTCAGTCTTCACTTGTCATATTCCAAGCACTCGACGATGAGCGATCCATCACATGTGAAGGTTGCGACGCGCCTTCCACGCTTGCGCGGCCTCTCGACGATGACGACGACGTCTCGCAGTGACGGGAGTGCCTCGACCAAACCCTTCGTGTATGCCGCTACGTCGAAGTCCTCCAACATCTGCTCTTCCGCCGTCAGAGGCGGAGGCGGCTTGCGCGGCGCCCCTTCATCCTGTTGGCTTCGACTGCTTGGCATCGGCACAACACGAGCAGATTCTTCGTCACTGTCCCAGTCTGCATCGTCGTACCCCTGGTCGTACGAGCAGTTCCAGGCGGCGGTCCAGCTGTCGTCCAAATCTCGTGTGATATGAAAGGGAGTGTATGAGACGATTGTGAGTTGGAGGCCGTCAACGTAAGTCCGCTCTACGGCGGAGGCAAAGTCTTCCTGCGGTCGAACAAGCTCGTGAGTACATGAGCTGGGGATAGGCGTGTTCGAGATACGCACCATAGCCGCAGCCAAATCGGGGACGTCTCTGGAGCATTCAAACGTGAAGTCGACTGCGAGAGTCTTCAGACGTGACCGGGCTTCGATGTTCATGTCACGCAATGCCGTTGATAGCCACTTGAGGCCGTCGCATTCGTCGTCCGAGCGAGTGGTGAAGTTCAGGTAGGCAGGGGTTGTGTGCGACAGGGTTTCGCCGAGGAAAGGTAGATAACCGGAAGCCGTGGGACAGCTGACGTTCAAGACAAGGCGCGGGATGTGGCATGCCAGTCCGAAGATGTAGAAGTCGACGAAAGACCCCTCGAACTCCTGCATATGCTCCCAGGTCCCTCCGTGAACGGATGTAGGAAGGAGTTGTCGAGCGACGTTCAACTCGTGGTTGTCTTCCACACTCTCGTCCACCTCATCGCGGAAAGTGTTATCGTCGTTGGAGGAGTGGACGGAGATACGAGCGAGGCTGGGAAATGCTTGGACGTACGGGGCTAAGTAAAACATCCCGACATCCTCGATGACCAGATGCTGGAGGCGGGGAAACGTTCGTCGGGGACGTGTGTAGTCCTCACAGGTATACCACCATCGGCAGGTGAGTTCTTCCAGCGTGTCCGCGAAGTTCTCCAGGAGGATAGTGGGATGACGCTCTGGCCAATCATCATCATCGATCGTCTCCCAAAAGATCTTCCCGACGGCGTAGTCTTCGTATCCCCAATGCAACGAAACATTCTTGAGAGGGGCGTGCAGCAGTCGTAGGAGCGTACATGTCTGCTCCTCCGAATAGGAGAGCGAGAGGCGCGTCAGAGACTTCAGCTTCGCCAGGCCAACCACGAGGCACGGGTCCGAGCCGAGGAATCTCTCCGGAGAGGTCATAGTCAGTGACTCTAGGCCTTTCATGCACGTACATACGCGACTAAATAATTGCGCTAGCCTTGGCTGTATGTCGGACATGTGCAACGAAAGCTCTCGCACATGCCGAGGGCGAGACTGGGGCGCACCTCTCAGGAAGTAGAGGAAAGAGAGTAGACCTCGCTCGGTTGACAAGTGGACAGGGTCACGGAGCAGGATACGCGCCCCGTTGTGGTAGAGAACGCGACAGGTGTGCATCATCGCCAAACCCGTCTGACGCGATCCCGACTGTGCTGCGACGTTCAGCAACACGTCGTAGTTGAGTATGGGAGGAGGCGTGCCACTCGACGCTGTGCGATGACCGCGCTCAGCACAATACATGAGAGTCGAAAGTGACAACATGCTCACCTGTGTCAATGGTGTCCATGCTTGCAGCCAAGGGCGGGCACCTCGTCCAGTCAACCTGAGGTGGAGGGCCAGAGGACGGCGACGTCGACAAGGAGGCCTTATGCCAGGCGTCGAGGTGTCGCCCGCGCACGTGAGGAGAATATACCCCATCAAAGCATGCAAATTGCGAACATGCTTTGGCCTGCAGGCATGCGCGTTCCTGTTCGCGGTCCCGAAGAAAATTTTCTTCCTCGAGACCCGTGTCGTGTCGAGTCTGGTGCTATCGTTAGAATGCCATACGACCACATATTGTCTGTCACACTCGACGCTCGACACTCACCGGCAGCCTCGGACCACATTGAGCCCGCATAATGTGTCGCACCGTGCTCTACATACCGACGAAAGGCATGAGCCAGCGGTCATCGTGGTGGATCATCAGGATTCCGTGGGCGCTCCGCGCTCGACGTCGGTCGTGTAACGTAAATTGGGCATTCGAGAGCATACATCCAGATGCGCAACTTTGAGTCGATGGGAGAGCTAATCTTAGCTCACTTGCGGTCAACGTGTCTCTGTATAAGCATTCATCGATTCCCGGTTTGTGAGACGAGGGAACAGAACAACCTACGGGACAACCGGGGCCGTTTGAAGAAGTGAACTGATTCAGTCGAGAGCCTGACTCGTGCCGTGGATGTTCGTTTTTGGACGGCCAGGCTGGCCGCGCGTTCCAGCCAGACAGTGAGATCAACTGGAAGCTGTCGTCGATGCGTACGATAGAGGACGATTATCAGCGCTCCGCAAAGCCTCTTACAGAGCAAAACGTAAAGCTTTCGGAAACGCATATTCACCTGAATGCTCGGCAGCAACCCCATCGAACATGACTTCCCCGGCGCCCTCAAAGCCTCTCCGACTGTATGTGCGGTGGAAGAGGCAAGCCACATTGTCGCTGCCGACCTCAGTGCACCCCATCGTCGCCCACGAATACGAGATGCCGATAAAGCCTTCGCAGCCACTCCGTGTCGGACTCCGGGTGCAGCTCATGGCGCTGTCGCCGATGGTATACCGGACCCTCCTCCCGTGCTTCACCCACCCGATCTACGACGTCTACGACCCACAGATAGAAGGAGAGGTCGACGGCGTACGGGTCAATGAGGAGGTCCAGGTTGTGTATTTCGCCATCCGCAACGAGCGAGCCCCGAATAGAGTGCGGTATGTTGTCGTCGCAGCACCGTACATCCCGGGACTCACCGTGGCGGAATCGCCACCGAGACGGTCGTGCGACTGGCTGGATGCGATGACCACACGGGAGAGCTTGGGCTTGGACTCGCTGAGTGACCGCGTGTCTGAATTGAAGCTGGAGGAGAGCGCAGAGGTGATTGACGGCTTTCGGGACTCACCGACTCCCCCGGTATTGTTTCGCTATCCCGACCCGTCGTACATGCATGATAGGGTTTACATCCGTTTGTGACTGAATCCGATGACTATGACAGAGCAGTCGTACATCTTGATACCGCTATCTGCTACCCAGAGAACAAGTGAGTAGCTAGAACATATGGTGGAGGTATTCCTGCAGATACGTACATTTCTTCAACGCGCGCACGGCTCTGTCTCGCAATTGGACCCTTCTTACTATCCTGCGTTTGCATACGGTGACTTGACATCGAGGGCCATAAGGCCTGCGGGAATCTTCGCATCCTTCCGCCGGTCCATGGTACACCGGCACCGTGCCGACACCTCAAGTCACTCGAGGCGCAAACCTTCTGGCTTCGCTAGTACTCCCAAGATAAAAGTTGTCGCTCTCCGAAAATGATGGTTCTCCGCTCGGTGCGTAGGCTGGAGGTGAAGTTGTGCGGAAAGTATGTCGTCGGACGCGTGTCGTCGCGCGATGTTGGAGCATCACAGAAAGCCCGAAAGCTACCGTGACAAGGAGGAGGCAGGAGGAGGCGCAACTCCCAGTAGTCACGGTACTTACCAAAACTTACTCAGTAAGTAAGCTGATAATTTTTAAGCACTGGGCTCGGCCCGTGCATCCGACGTTAGAAGATAGGCGCGCTACGCTGCTTCCTACGCTCAAGTCGCAGTTTCCTTTCACCTCTTTGCGATTTTTCGGAGCACGGCAACTCTCACAAGGTATACTGAAGCGCGAAGTAGGAATATTGCATCTATTGAACATGTCTACAGGCAGCCAGGTGTGGTGGCCAGCCTCCTGAGATCGCCCCGAAACTCATCTAAGCACGACGCTCTCCTTCATGTCATCGACATGTCTGATTTGTTGGCTAACGCGACTTCGTTGATGGCGACATGCAAGCTCCTCCGCCACCAAGGAGCGAAGATAATTTTCTGAAGCCGCATCATCTGCTTTCGCATCGCATCGGAGTAAAGATGGACGTCGTTCCTCGACTTTCTCCAGGCGGAGAACGGGATACGCCACATGTCCGCCGACTCGATCTCTCAAGTTGGACTTATGACGCATCATCCTACATGGGCGCCTGGCTTATTTCATTCTTTGCAGGGGCCAACAACCTGGAGACCCTGGTCATCACCTTCGAGCCCCTGCTGGTACATGGCCCAGACCTCCGAGAGAGAATCGTCGCTCTCACTTCTTTCAAACATGTCAGTTTCTCCAACCTTCCTTATTGATGAGGGACCTCAATGCACGAACTCAGTGACCCACTCACGATCAGACTCCGATATTTACCAGTCGGCAGACTGCGAAGTCGAGTTCACGAGTCGGATGGTAAGGTTCTTGCGAGCCTTGGCTTCTGAGTGGGGACTTGAGCTGACGAGCGCACACAACTCACTTAGGATTATCTGAAACTATGGCTTTTTACCATGCCCCGTCTACAGAATCTGAAGATGATCATTGTTCGCCGCTCGGAGTCGGCCGAGGTGTCGATCGCTCGGCTCGAGTGCGAGTTGAACGAGTTCGATGTCGTTGCATTTGTGAAGATCAAGTCGACGGACACCCGTTGCCGCTGCAAGTCGACGCAATGATGTTCATTGGGAGGGGGCCTTGGCAAAACGTTACCGCAGAAGGAGGCCGCGCTAGGTACCTCAAGACACGCATGTTGCCCCTACCGTAGTTTTGTGGGGCATCACTACTCATGCTGCTTGATGGGCCCGTCTGTATGCGCAATTGTCCTGTTCCCGTGACAGGTTCCATCTCTCCTGCACGTCAACACAGACACCCTAATGCTCGTAAATGCTACTGGTACTTGTGCCTATGTGAGCGAAGTACATACGCATCGAGTTTCGTCTTCACCCTTCGCATTGCAGCGTACGCTACTCTGTGACGCGCGACTTGATGTTATGCACGTTCGTAGTGTCTTTAACTGTATCGAGTGATCGAGGGATTTCAACGTAATCGACAGGTGAGTTTCAAAAAGGGATGGTCGTCCGTTCACGGTCATGCCTCCGCGCAATCAGCGACCGCAGCGCGGTGCCTCGTGTCTCCGGCACGTCATGGGTAATTAAGTCAGGCTTACACCGCAACAACAGCGCTCTCCGCTCAATGCCCGCTGGCTGACAGGCGCAACCGCAATGAAGTCACCGCCATAATTCAGTCCTTGTCCAGACTCCGACAGAACAACAGAACATACCGACTTATGCCGTTGGTTGAAATGGCGAAGTGAACGTTGACCTCTCCTTCCACCCCGCAGATCCTTCTGACGGTTGCCCCTGTGACGTTCGGGGACCTTGTTGGCTGTTGGGATGCGCGTAGCCGTACCAGCTGACCAGACGAAGGAGCTTGTGATGCGCAGAGACAGAGAGGTGAAAGGCGGACGTACAGAGGTTTAGACGCACTGCACCCGGCCACGCGGATCAGAGTCCGAGAACCACCCACCCCCTCCGCGCCTTCTCCTACTATTCTCAGCCTCCCTCGTGCGGCATTCCGGCTCTCGCACATCGTCACGCAGAGCCCATCTCCTGGCAATGAGCCGTTTACAGCAGCACCTACCCGCTAGTTGGAGGATGGGAGAAGTGTTACCCGTGCGGGGAGGGGAGAGGGTACACGGGCAGATGCCGGCTCGTTGTATACGCTCCACTCGACATGCAGCTACACGGGTAACACGATCATCTCCGCGGACAACGTGCGTGTTGTGTTACAAGAGCCGGAAGTCGCTGGTATAACAGATATGTCAGAAGCATCCCAGAACATAACGACAACACTGACGGTCCCGACCAGACGGCGCGCAGAAGCCTCGCGCGAGGGATTTGATATTCATCCCCCTATGACGTCGAGGGATCTCGTACCCTGTTGGTACCATAAGCTCTGCAAGACGCGGACACGGACATGAGCATGAGGAAGCGGACAGGGAATCGTACGAAGGCACAACATACCGCGGTACCGTGATGCACCACACCCGACGACAGCGCGAAGGCGGAGCCGCGACAGATCCGCTCGCCGCTGACCTCCACGTCGTTCGTGCTCCACTTCACTCCTCATCACCTAACCCTCGGCTCTCAGCCCTCACTTGACAATACAACGCGACAGCTGTTGTCGTCAACAGGTGCCGAGGTGTGAGGCGCGATGGACGCCTGCGAAGAGGACGGTCAGCAAGCTATAAAGGAGGCAGAGAACGAGAGGACAGACCTCAGGTCGAACACTCAGCTCGCCCTACACACCAACAGCACTCGCACACTCGCCTTCCCACTCATCTCCCACATCACAATGGTCTTCGCTCGCGCCCTCATTCTCGCGGCTCTGCCCCTTCTTGCGGTCGCCACTGCCATCCAAGGCCGCGGCGGCAGCCCCCCTGCCACCGGGGTGCAGTGCTGCCAGACCGTCACAAAGGTGAGGATACACAGAACTCACCATCGTCCGAACGCGTTTGATGGCTGACTGCGACGTTGTTGTTATAGGCCAGTGACCCCGCCGCCGCCGGAGTCCTCGCCAAAATCGGCGTCGTCTTGCAGGACCTGAATGTGCTCGTGGGCCTCAACTGCTCCCCGATCACCATAGTCGGGGGTAGCACTGGCTGCTCTGCGACGACTGTCACCTGCACCGACAACTCCCACGTGAGTCAGAATGTGTAGTCGAAGCACGACGCAACACTTGCTGATAACGACTTGTACTCACTCAGGGCGGGCTCATTGACATCGGCTGCGTTCCCGTCACCCTCTAAGTCGATAGAGGTTCAAGGATCGATGACGAGTCGAACGTATTGAGGCCTGGTTCTGAGAATTGTAGGCGAAGGACACCGAGTTGAAGCGGCGGATGCGTCTTCTGAAATATATGCATGTATGACAGTCGGAGATTGGAATGGATTTGAAGAGATTTCGACGGTGAATTTTTCCGAAGCGTGTCGATGTGGATCGTCCGAAAGCGAAGTCCGTGCCGTTGAAGCATAGGCATGGTACTGAAAATCAGTCGATACGGCGTCGGCGAACACATCTGCTAGAGTGTATCAGTCATGACGGTGACGGCCAGCATCGAGACGGGCTTGCTGTATAACAAACATCGAGTAGATCATTCTCGTTGCTCCCCCCGCGTCAACCTCAGACGACGACTCCGAAAACGGTCCCCGGCTCAGAGCCTGAGCGGCTTTATTCAGCTTGTTCAACGCCGCACTTGCGCCGCACCCACGTTCCAACGCACCCTCTACCCGTATCATTTTGATTCAGATCGTACACGTCGTCGATGGGTGCGCCACGAACCTCCACAAAGACAGCAGATATCCGAGGAAGCATGGCGGCCATTCGCTGGCAGATTCTCCTCCCGGTTCGAGTCCGAGTTCCGACGCACGGTAGTGCAGTCCAGGACCTGAAGAATCAATGTCAGTCCAGCTCTGTCCTAACCAGAGACCAGCCTTACTGAACAATTCCTTGAGGGTCACCAGTAAGTACGGCGTGTACTCTGAGGGACGAGGTCAGCCTCGGGGACACGGTTGGCACCGGGAGGGTACACCCGCGTCGTTTAGGCGCTTCATTATCATACCTTCGCGCTCCGACAAATGATCGGCATCCTTGTATCGCCAGGCGTCCTTGAGGAAGACGAGTTTCTCCGTAGCACAGTCGATTGCGGGATCTACAGGCTGGCAAGCGAGCCTAAGTACGGCGGCCCTAAAGCTTGCACTGAACTTAGCGCCACGTGTATCCGGGCGTCTCGACCTCCGCGTCGAAAATCGTACCCATCTCTCTCTTCTCTCTCTTCTACCGACGGCGCACAAAGCCGTCTCGCTCTAACGCTCCCTCTCTTGGGCGTATACTTACTCTGAATCTCTTATTGCTTCGCAAGCTGTTCTACACGCATGATCGCAGTAAGATCATTATACTTAATCGTAACATCATGCACCCTTGCTGATGTTCGTGTCAGAATCAGAACTCGATGTCTTCCTCCCGATTCTCAACATCGACATCCTTCGCGAGATTGCGTGGTCCTCAGTCCGGCAAACATGCGCTGTTTTGATCTGGTCCTGCCGCTTCTTCTACCAGGAGGCAGCCAAGCGCATCCTGCACGACCCTGTCCACCTCTGCCTCCAACGCGACGTCGAAATGTTCGTGCGTTTTCTCGGGCCTCAGCCCCACGCGCGTGCTCGATACGTACGAGACCTTCGCATTGGCCATTTTCAGCTCTCGCTCAAGGGTCTGCGCACCCTCGCGGGCTCCATCGCTCAAATGGACCGGCTTGAAACCCTTTGGATAGATGAAGGGGAGGAGCTCTTCGAGTTCTACCCGTCCTTAGACGTGACCCTTGCAGGCCTCACCTCGCCCCGACGGCTCCGAATATACTTTGCCGGCGAGCTCACCTGCAACTTATCCAAAGCGCTCAACTCCGACCTCAAATCGATATCGCTCAAATGGATAGGTCGCGACGGAAAGTGTTTCGCTGAACAGCGTATGGACGATGAGGGACAGTCTGCCTTCCACCCCGTTGCCCTTTTTGTAAAGTGGCCCTCGACGCTCGAGGAACTCAACTGGGAGAGTTGGTTTACCGCCTCCGACCTCCCCGTCTTCACCGACGTGTACCCTAACATGCGCCGTCTCGCGATCGAGCGCGACGGCTTCCCACTTGTCGGTTCGTACATCCGCGCATACCCCAACCTTACCCACCTTTCCGTCCAGACGGACCATGTCGAGGACATCTATCATTCAGGAGACGTGAATCGACTAGCTCTCAACATCAGCAGGCCGCAGGCCGCAGACGGACCCGGAACCTGACAGCATCTCGGAGAATATGTCGGTGGACCTCTACCTCCTCGGCCCCACGTGCCGTATCCCACGCGTAGCGTTCTCCACCCCGACGAGAGGTCCGCACCTCGCACATCTCCACCGTTGCCTCCTATGCCCAGCCCACGCATCTCACCTTGGAAGGCGAAGCCCATATGCTCGGACACCCTACGTGGAGTCTTCCGGTCATCCTCCTCGGATCAACTTCATCCCGCTTGGAGACCCTCGTTCTCAAGGATGACCTCTGGCCCGCGTGTACTCTGGTGGACGCAGCTGCGGCGATGGTGAGTATTCGTGGCCCCACGCTGTCCCTCTGAACGTACTTGACACATCTGACTTGCACTTTACCAGACTGCACTCGCATTCGCTCTGCCCAAGCTCCCTCTTCAGCGGCTCCGACTTCCTGTTCTGCACCACGGCATAGCATCGCCTCTGCGGTTGCCCGATGAATCCTCTGAGTCGGAGGCGACAGCGAGTCGGAAACCCCAGCGGCTCCTCGTGCTCGTGCCAAGGGCACCCTCCAGGAGCTCGACATCGACGCGTTCATGCGCCATATTTCTTTGCTGACGGACGCGATTGTCGAATTTCCCCGCAGCAGCGGTCGCCGACGGAGGACGATCGTTCCGGGACTGCAAATTCGGGTCTTCCGCCGGGAGCATGCTACGATCCTGATTCCTGACATGTACGGGATCCGGTGACTCTGTTGGTGTGACTTGCTCTCGTCGTAAACTTGCTACGAAGGACTGATCGTGTTGTTCTGGAGACTATACATGATCTTAGGACCTGGATCTGACTCGGACGAATCGTCGGCAGCGACGCGTGTAGTCACGCGTGACGGGACGCGTATGTCACATTCTCGCTGCGCGGCCTCGTCACCTATGT
Source organism: Sanghuangporus lonicericola (assembly GCA_016618145.1). Classification (NCBI taxonomy): domain Eukaryota; kingdom Fungi; phylum Basidiomycota; class Agaricomycetes; order Hymenochaetales; family Hymenochaetaceae; genus Sanghuangporus; species Sanghuangporus lonicericola. The sequence continues at coordinate 12,736 of WJSG01021814.1, forward strand.
CTCCTCTCTATGGATTTCCCCCAGATCCGGGGCCTGGAGCAGAGTTCAAACTTCAAATCAAGAGAATCAACTTCAGCAATTCGTACTACCCAATGACCTGACAACCCTACATGAACGAATCCCGAGTCGTTGGTCTTACACGCGAGCCTTGGCACTAGCCGGCACAATCAGGAAATCACTCCGGCCAAGACTTCAAGTGTGAGTACTCTTCTTTTGAATTGGCGACTGAATGAGCCCCTTCCTCAGTATGCACAGCCGGGAGGTTTTCGCTTGGATAGTTTTGTACTCATGGTTATCCTCGCAGACGACTTGCCACACACACTTCGCGACTTACTCTCATCAACGTCGAAGCTCACATCTCCGACCTTCTACTTATTGAACAGAGCTCAATGCTGCAACTTTCGGTCTCCTATCTCTTGTCCTCTCCTACGCCCGGCCGCTCATCTCATGATCCAAGGCAAAGGGGACCTCTTGACCAACCCTACGCACTCTCTCGACTCCTCCGCGAGTCGTGGGCGTCGAGTTTGGAGAGCCTTGCTCGTCAGGATCGTTGTCGGACAGCAAGATCGGGATATAGATATTCCATTGCTCCTGGTGCGTGCCGTCTTCTCACGATGCTACGAACGCTATCTCAATGACGTCCCCCTTGCACAGCACGCCCCCGCTGCGTACCTCTCTCCGCCTTGTAGGTGTCCGGCCTGTGTGCCCGCGCACCTTCGAGCGAGATCGAAGAACTTCATCGTACCCCATGTGGGATGGGCCTCCTGGGCACTAACAGCCGCGGTCATCCCTCCGCGCAATCAGCGGCCCGAAGCCTCGTGTTCCCAGCACGTCATAGGTAACATGCCCATTCACCGCAGCAACAGCGCTCTCCGCTGAATGCCCGCTGGCTGACAGGAACAACTGCAATGAACACACTGCCATAATTTGGTCTTTGTCCAGACTGCGGCGGAGAAGCTCGGAACATACCGACTCTGGCCGGTTGTTGTAAGGTTGTTGAACCTAAACGTTGACCTCTTCGTATACCGCGCAGATTCTTCCGATGGTTGCCCCGGTTGAGCTCATCGTCGCCGTTTTACCTGACCACTGGACAAACGAGCAGGAATATAGAGGGTAAGGGCGGACGTACGGAGGTTTTGACCGACCAGGCGGATCAGAGCCCGCCCCTCGGCGCTTTCTCCTACTAATTTCAGCTTCTTTGCAGACACAATGACTCTCGCACATCGGTCGTGCAGGGGCTGAGTGCTGGGTATCGGCCGTTTACAACGACGCCAAACCGCTAGTTACAGAACAGGAGATGTTTAGGTTCCGTACTAGCCTTGGAGAAGAGGGCCCATTGGTTCGAACGGCCTGTTAGATGGAATCCAATCGACATGCAGTTACACGGCGGGCAATACCAGCATCTCCGCGGACACATTTCATGCGAGCCTGAAATCACAGATACGTCATAACCATCTCAGAAGATAGCAACAATACTGACGATCCCGATGACGCGGCGCGCAGAATCCTGTCAACGCGAGATATCTGGTCTTCACGCCCCTATGTCGAGGCATCTTGCATCATGTTAGCGTCATGAGCTCTGCAAGAGGCGGAGATGAGCCGGACGAAGTGAACAGGGAAGGACAGATGTACGAAGGCACAACGCACCGCGGTATCGCACCCGAAGATAGCGCGAAGGCGGAGCGGCGACAGATGCGCTGACCGCCGACCCCCACGTCCCTTTTGCTCCACTCCGTGCTTCTCGATCCCCCTCTCGGCCTTCATTTCACAATACGACGCGACAACTGTTATCGTAAACAGCGGCTGATGTACGAGGTGCAATGGACGCCTGCGAAGAGAACGGTCAGTTGATACATATAAAGGAGGGGAAGGACTGGAGGACAGACCTCAGGTCGAACGCTCAGCTCGTCCCCTACAACGCTACAGCACTCGCCCTCTCACTTATCTCCCACGTCACCATGGTCTTCTCTCGCGCTCTCATCCTCACGGCTCTGCCCCTCCTTGCTGTCGCTACTGACTTGTGCTGCCAGAGCACCGGCGATGTGAGGATACTCCAGACTCACGAACGTCTGAGTGCGCTCCGAGTCGATGGCTAACTACGTTGCTGTTATAGGCCAGCGACTCCGACATCGCCTCGGTCTTGGCGACTCTCGGGATCACGGACGTCACCGGACTCGTGGGCGTGGACTGCTCCCCGATCACCGTCATCGGGATTGGCTCTGGCTGCGGGGGAGCCACTACTGTCACTTGCACCGACAACTCCCACGTGAGTTCCAACTGTGCAGTCCGAGCACAATGAAACGCCTGCTGATGATGACTTATAATCACCTAGGCTGGCCTCGTTGCCCTTGACTGCATCCCCATCAACCTCTAAGCAAATAGAGGTTGATGAGACGATGACGAGGCGAATGTATTGAGGCGTGGTTCTGAGATTTGTAGTCGCAGGACATTGTACAGCGACGAGTCGAAGCGGCGGATGCGTCTTCTGAGAATTGTGCCACGGTATTCATGTATGACAGTCGGAGATCGGAATGGATTGAAGAAACTTGGACGGTGAATTGTCTGGAGCGTGCCGACCTGAGAAGTGCGATTGATCTTGAAAGTTACCGCGCGAATACTCGTTAGCATTCCTGAAGCCTGAAGACGTCTGCAGGGTTTGTATGCAGCGTACCCATCTAGGCATAGATGGTGGGTGACAACTTAAGCGGCAGCATACCCGTCTCAGGCTCGGGGATAGCCATTTAGCAGGCGCAAGTGCAAGTGAGATTCTGGAAGTGATATGCGTTCCAAAAGTATAGGCAAGTCCCTCGCCAGTTCCCGACCCGTACTCTACTACTGAATATCTGCCATGACGCATCAGTTCACGGAAACGGCCAGCTTCGGTAATCGACTCACGTACACATGAAATAATTCACCAAGACTTCCTTGTTTCTTGGGTCGCGTTGGCACATCATCCACGGCGTCTGCGCCCCCGAGACCTTTTGCCACAGCGCAGAGTGGACACCCACGTGGCGCCTGCTGGGCGAGGCCCTCGTCGCGCTGCCAGCTATTGCGGCGATCACTTTGAAGTTTGGTGTTGGCGGATATACCTGCGGAGGAATGGCGCGAGATAGACCCCATCGTGGACTGGAGAACTGGCACGCTGATGCAGCTGTTCTTTGAGCAGTACGTTCCGGCTCTCTACATGAACTTATGATGTTCTACATCCCTAACACCACAGAACTCTTCAAGTGGCGCCGCGAGAGGATCGACGAAGCGCGTCGAGAAGCTGCCAGGAGTCGACGCCGTTCAGCTGCCATAGATGTCTGCGACTAGTTGCGGGCCCGTCCTCTACCTCCGTTCAAGTTGTCACCGAGAATCCCCGACCTCGACATTCTAGTGGTCGGACTTGAACCTCGCGGTTCCGTTCTTCGCCTTCCTCAATCTCTGTGTCTTGTCTGCTTACGCGTGTACCGCCCTGAGCGGATGTCCGGGTACGATTCCCTCTTTCTCCTCGACTCGCCTATGCAGCAAACTCAGATTCTCGCCGACAGAGTCCTCTCCATTGCCTCTCCGTTCCTACAGGTTCTGCAATTCCCCGCCTTTAGGCTTTCGCACCCTCGCACTCGTCCTAGGCTACGACATGAGCGCAGAGCTTTCGGATAGCTGGCAGAACCTACGCAACATTGTCACGCTCTGCAATCGCCTCCCCTCCGCGTACGCGTCCTGCTCCGTTTTCTGGAAGATCGAGAGTGAAGTCACACATGCCGCGAATCATGATCATTGATGTGTTGTGGCCGAACCGTGAACAGCTGTGGAACAGATTGGGTGAGATGCTCGTCAAACCACCGGCGATCAAGCATATTAAATGTGAACTATACAACAAGCAAAACCTGACGTACACGAATGCAAGGGCGGACTGGAAGACGGGCGTCTTGTTTACGCGCTTCATCTGCCAGATGCGGTGCTGGGCTCCAGGACTCGCTTCACGACATCTACCATCGATCCGACGGCGAAGTGGATGAAGAGTATGAAGAGTATGTCTAATGCGCAGCTCTCATAGAACGTTCAGGTGTCATGAACACTTGCGCAGTTGGTCGTGGATCAGGTAAGCTGTCGACCGCGTCGTGCGGGGCCCGTTCTCCCGCACTTGCCCGTTCGCGGCTCACGCCGCTTCAGCCAATTCACCTTCCAAACAATTATCATAGATCCTCGTTCTGGCTGTCATACACGATATACTATCTCAGAAGACGCCTCGGTACCTTCGGCTCATCATCGTCCGAGTCTCGACAACCTGTAACCACTCAAAGAGTGATAGGGACGCAGCCAATGTCGACGGCTGCAGCCTAGGTGAGTACGTCGTCATCATCAGCAAGTCTTGCGTCGCGCTCAGACTGCACAATCCGACTCACTTTGGAGTTGTCCGTGCAGGTGACAGTAGTGCCAGAGCAGCCAGAGCCCCCGATGACGGTGATCGGGGAGCAGTCCAGGCCCACGAGCACGTCGGCGCCGTTCAGGATGATGCCGAGGAGCCCCAATTGGCTCGCGATGGCAGGGTTGCTGGACTGTAGAGACACGGGCAGAGTTAGCCATCGACGGCACGTAGAAGATGATGATGAAGAGTCTTACTTCGCCGAAGGTGCTGCAGCACGTGGCTCCGCTGGAGGGTTCGCCACCGCGGCCCTGCATCGCAGTGGCGACCGCAAGAAGGGGCAGAGCCGCGAGAATGAGAGCGCGGGAGAAGACCATGGTGATATGGGCGATGAGTGGAAAGGCGAGTGCGAGTGCAGTTGCTTGTAGGGGACGAGCTGAGTGTTCGACCTGAGGCCTGTCCTCCTGTCCTCCCCCTCTTTTATAGATGCTCACCATTCCCGTTCTGAGGCTGCCATTGGACGCCGCATCTCGGACCCTGTTGATGACAACAGCTCTCGTAGTCTCGCGCAACAAGGTCAAGCCGGGAGATGCGTCGTCGAGGCACAATGAGTGGAGCAAGAACGTCGAGAAGGTGGGCTGTCAGTGCATCTGCCGCGCTCCGCCTTCAGGCTGTCTCTCGGGTGCAGTGTATCACGGCACCGCGGTATGTTCCAGCCTCTCCCGTCCGCTTCGCGATGCTTATGATCTTTGAAGCAAGGTTCATCTCGGAAACAGAATACCTACGAGGTACTTCTACGTCACATAACAGACGATTTAGAACATCTTTATCCACGCAGGTTCGCCGTGATCAGCGTTCACGGTGTCTTCGCAGTTGCTTCTGACACGTCTGTGACTGCCACAGAGACTTCCGGAGGAACATTACAAGGCACCTTGTCCGTGGAGTTGATCGGTTCGCCCATCTCACAGTTCTCAGGACCGGCAGGACTCCATGACAGGATACTGTAGTACCGGAGGCGAGACAATCGCCGCGCGAACAAATGTCGCTGGAATCGGCATCATGCGACGCAGATAGGTTGTCAATGGGTGAGTGCGTCGGACAAGGAGGGACAAGCGACCTGAGGAGCCTCTGCCCTGCACCATTCAGAACTTCCTATTGATACTGACCTTTTTCCATTCCTCAGCAACACCTCTTCAACTAGCGGGTCGCGGACGTGGTGGAAATTCGACAGCAAAGATTCAGCCTCGCTGTGACGAGAGGCAAGCGTCGGGGCGTGGTACAGTGTTCCCCCGGTCCTTGAGACACCGATTTTGGGACACCGATCCCGGGGCTTTGAGTGTATTCATTCAGCTGGAAGTGCCATACAATCATTTGTACAGTACTCAGGCACTACTACAATATTTCTTATACGAGTCTGTCAAGAACTGGAGTGCGGAAGAGGGAGAAGAGTCAAGGCACATGAAATGGCGTACCCCGGTCCTTGAGACAGCCCAATTTGCCTCTTCGGGTGGACATGTCAGCGTTTCCCAGGCTCGTCACTCCTCCGCGCTACTCGACTGCTCTTCCTCGTCCTCATCCTCGTCGTCGTCTCCCTGTTCCTCGACCAGCCTTGCTCTCTTCCGCACTGCCGGCTTGGGTATCTTGGGCAACAGAGGAAAGCTTTTCCTCTCCGGTTTCTTCCATCTTGCTCTCCGCTTCTCTGAACGTGCTAGCTGCTGCTCGGCTCTCCACTCTCCCACCGCCGCTTCAAAGCGCGCCGTAATTTCTGCGTTCTCCTTCTTCCGCTCCTCTGAGGATCTCTTCCACTGGTCCATCTCCTTCGCCCTCCTCTCCCTATCCTGCTGTCTCTCTGCTTTCTCCGACGCTGCAGTAAGCAGGGCCGTCTCGTGCTCCCTCACCTTGGCAACAAAAGTCTCCGCGGTCAGCACCTTTGGCATGCCGTCTGCATTCAACCTCCCGCGTTTTGAAGGCTTGGCCGCCTTCTGTTCTGCAGTCTCCAGCTGGTGGCGCACGGAGTCCACATACTCGGACTGCAGGAGAATCATGGCACGCTGATTGTTGATCATCGTGCCACGGGAAGACAACTCCGCCTGCATCGCGTTCAGGCGCTCTGTCAAGATGCGTTCGGTGTCGGTCGCTGGTTGCGGGAGATTCAGGGGAGGGACGGGTAGAGCTGGCGGGTGGTTAAAGTCAGGGAGACGGGAACTGGACTGGATGGGGGTAGAGGACGTGAGGAATGCGACAGAGGTGGTAGACATTGCGTCCCGAGTACGTCTGACTGTCCGGAGCAATGGATCAATATTCTCCTCATCTTCTGAGCTCGACGCGCTTGAGCGTGTATCCACCCGAGGGCGTTTCTGGCTGCTCCGGGACTGGCTGAGAGCCTCGGCAACTGCGCGGACTGGGGAAGGTGGTGTGAATAATAGAGAGCCGCGGTAGGACGTCTCCCGGCTGGGTGCCATCACCTGTGCAGAGATGCGGTTGCGGTTCAGCGGCCAGACTCCCGTCTTCTCGAACGCCGCCTTGATGACCTCTGGAGTAGCGGCACGGACCCAGGCTCGACTGTATACAACCAGAAAGTTCTCCTTGGTCACCTTGCGGTGCCCCGCCCGTTCCCATTTGTCACGTTCTTCACGCCAGAAGGTCTTCAGTATACCAAAGACCACAACATCCAATCCCTGGTATACGTGCGTTGTGTGCGACCCATAGCATAGCACAAGGATGTGGGCGGCGATGGCGTAGAGTAAGAACGCGAGGGTATAGTGTGAGTTGTGCCCATCTACCAAGAGAAGCCGCGGTCGACCCCGTGCTTTAACCTTCGTGTACAGGTCAAAGTGCTTGATCCACTCGACGCCAATCTCGCCATCCGTCCATCCCTTCTGTGAGTGTCCTATGCTGTACATAAGTAGTTAGCTTCAATGTGATATCTCCAGTATTGATACACTCACGAGGCATTGAGCGGGTTCTCTTGCAACCACTTGATCTGGAAGGCTTTCCCTTTGAAGATGACAAGTGGTGCGATCGCAGTCCCATCAGCGCAGATGGTCGGAATGACAGTGATGTTCTCGCGGTTGCCATCCCGGACCTGGTGCTGGACGGTCTTCCCCTTCCCACCGATCACCCGTTCCTTCTGTCCGAGTGCGGTCGAGAAACCGACCTCATCAGACCCATAGATACAGTCAGGCTCGATCCCGTTCTCCCTGATGGTTGTCTCGAGCAGATCAAACCATGCATTGTGCGTAGTCGGATTGACTGCTCGGCCACGCTTTGACTCAAGGGAGCGGGACCAATACCTGCCGAGGCGGGTGTGATGCTTCGTAACAAAGCGGTCCGTCCAGTTGTGCCCGACTCCCTGGAAGTCAGGCCCTAGCCGCTTTCGCAGAAGATCATCAACAACCTCCTTGAGCCGGCGATGGTTGAGTGGAAAGCCCCGATCTGCAAGCTCAATCGCGTAGTCCACGACGCGCTCAGCTTCCTCAGGAGTCACCCAGCTCTTCTCCTCATTGGCCTGAGCAAGCGTGCGATAGGACGGATTGGCAGCAAGGCGGCTGAGTGTAGTCCTATCAAGTGGGATCCACTCGCCTGTCTCGACTTGATGCGCAGAGGACACCTCCTCACAGACAGTCCGGAGGCTTTTCTTCTCAGCGTTTGGAAGCTCGGAGTTCTTGCGGTAGAGCTCCACAGCGATCTGCATCAGCCGATCATGACATTCGAGATATTTACGGCGTTGGAGGGCGTCGGACTCGGCTTTTCCAGGCATAAGAGAGAGGAGAGGGTGTGCTACTATGGAGCTACCAGGCCGCCCCAGTAAAACTTGGCGGCAGACCCTGGTGAGAAATGAATAGTACATCAACACGGTCACGGTCGCATTGAGGAAAGACAGCAAGAGAGCTTGGATCGAAGCAAGGAGGAGAAACGAGTGCGAGACGCGACGCGTCTTAACAAGGTCACGTGCTACGTGTATGTCTCACGCCTGAACCCCCGGCAATCCGGTCTTGAGAGGAACATTGACTACCACTCCGGCAATCATGGTGAATCACTACAGACCTTTGGAACACAGTCTACAGATCTTTCCGGACATGCAAGGATCACGAGCAACGCTAAAATGCGGTAGTTTGCATTCACCAAGGCGCCTCACGACATATGAATACAGAATAGACATGAGACTCGCAGTCTCACCCACCACCGGACCACAACACAAGTGTCAACCAGTTTGCTACCGAGCTATTGCGCATTTTTTGGTGAATTTACGCTGCTCAATTCTATGGGTATGAAGGTTTGTCTCAAGGACCGGGGATGTCTCAAGGACCGGGGGAACACTGTACAGGGAAGCTGGAAGTGGCTGTGGTAACGCGGAGAGGCGGTGTGGTTCTCAGTACTTCCTGCTTCGGATTTGGTTCCGATTGGCCGGTGAAGTGCGCCCAAACCTCCGTCCATCCCTCGTCAATCGTCCGTCGTTCGCTCATGAGCATCACTAGCTCCTTCGTCGTCTGCTGCAGGTTGTGCGGTGTCTATGAGCGCAATAGCCTGCGACGTCCGTAAACGTTACAGGGGCACGACGCCCGGAACTTAGGACGTGCACGCGTACCGTGGAAGGAGAGGTCACCCACGTTCAAACCCACCTAACGGCAAGGCGGTATGTTCTTGCGAATTCGTCCTCGACAGCGACTGAATGATCAATATGAACTCACTGCAGATGCACCTGTCAGCTGCCAGCGGGTGTTGAGCGGGGCTGAACACCAGCATTACCAGCCAACATCCGGCGGATCCGGCGGATCCGCCGGATCATAAGCGCCAAATGCACCGCCACAGTGAGCTCGGCGTTCCTTACAACCGCGACCACCGCTGCCACCACTGTGACCGTCGTCCTCCCGCACCTCTCGGCACCATTGCAAACATTCTTCCGCGCTGACGCTGAAGCCCGACTGGAACGTTGCGCCAGGCTCAACACGCTCGCCCTGTTCTGTTGCATAAGAGCACATCGGTTTTTATCGCGGAACAGCAAGTCAATATATGAATATTTGTTGCAGAATGGGAGAATCGACTTGGTTTCAGTTTTATTCGGTGAGATCCGCTTCAGTTCCATCGCGGAAGAGGATATCGAGTTTTATCGCGGCCGAGTTCTATTGCAGTCGGTCCTGTCGAGGAGGACAAGTGGCTTTGGTTACGTCGCGGAAGGACTTCATTTTCGTTGCGGAAGGACCTCGTCTTTGTCGCGGAAGGGGGCTCTGTCGCGGGAGGGATTCAGTTTCGTTGCGGCAGGGGTTATGGTTTATGTTCCGTCACGTAAGGTCTTGAGTTTCATTGCGGAAGGCCTCGAATCTTGTCGCGGATCAATAGGCCAACTTCTGTTGCAGAATATCTCGAGTTCAGTCGCAGGACAGTGTCGCGGAAGGGCAGATGGGGAAGTTCTGTCGCTGCAGGACGAGTCGGATTCCGCTACGGAAGAGCAGGTCGACTGTCGCGGAAGAGCAAGGTGAGTTCTTCATATGAGTCAACGGTGTTGTTGGATCCCGTGGCGGCAGAGCACATCAACCTCGATCTATATCGCGGAGGGGTGAGTCAGGTTCCATTGTGGAAAGAACATGTTGAGTTGCCCGGAAGAGCTTGAGGGGCGTGAATTTAGTCCTGAAAGGACTCGAGTTCCGTCAAGAAGAGCTTGAGGTTTGAGACAGAAGGGCTTGAGTTTCATCGCGGAAGGGTGTGAGTCTCATCGCGGAAGGCTTGAGTCTCATTGCGGAAGGGCTCGAGCTCCATCGCGAAAGACGTCGAGTGTTGTCGCGGAAGAGCTCGAGTTTCGTCGCGGAAGAGGTTTACTTTTGTCGCGGAAGATGTTGACTTTTGTCGCGGAAGATGTTGACTTTTGTCGCGGAAGATGTTGACTTTTGTCGCGGAAGATGTTGACGTTTTGTTGCGGAAGAGCTTGAAGCTCGTCACGGAAGGCTTTAGTTTTGTCTCGGAAGGGCTCGAGCTCCATCGCGAAAGACGTCGAGTGTTGTCGCGGAAGAGCTCGAGTTTCGTCGCGGAAGAGGTTTACTTTTGTCGCGGAAGATGTTGACGTTTTGTTGCGGAAGAGCTTGAAGCTCGTCACGGAAGGCTTTAGTTTTGTCTCGGAAGGGCTCGAGCTCCATCGCGAAAGACGTCGAGTGTTGTCGCGGAAGAGCGCGAGTTTTGTCGCGGAAGAGGTTGACTTTTGTCGCGAAAGATGTTGACTTTTGTCGCGGAAGATGTTGACGTTTTGTTGCGGAAGAGCTTGAAGCTCGTCACGGAAGGCTTTAGTTTTGTTTCGGAAGGGCTCGGGTTCCGTCGCGAAAGACGTCGAGTGTTGTCGCGGAAGAGTTTGAGTTTCGTCGCGGAGGAGGTTGAAGTTTTGTTGCAGAATGGCTTGATTTCGGAAGATGGTGTCGAGTTCTGGTGCAGCAGAGCTCATGGGGTTCTGTTATGAAACAGCAAGTTGGGTTCTGTTACGGAAGAAAGAATCAGGTTTCGTCGCGGAAAGACTGCGCAAGAGTGAGCAGATCTGTAGACAGGGGGAAGCAGCTATCACTAGGAATGAGCGATGCGTACTGTTATCCAGCTCTTCAATATGGGCCCTTCCGTGCAGTACAGCCGCTGGTAGCAGCAGTCACTTACAGCTTGGGCTTGACACACTGGAATGCATACCCATACCTTGGGAACAGACTAGCCACCTGTGTCCGCAAGGATATTCATATGCCAAGTGCGGATACCGGAAGACCTCCAGGCCAGTGCAGAAGGTGAGCTAACTGGCGTCCACGTAGCTCTTCCGCGATGTCCACGTAGCTCTACCGCGGATGCTGTACATAGTGTATAACCCCACCCTTCCAGGGTGTTTCATGATGTGCAATCGACTGTTTACACCGCACTTTTACCTTCACGCCTACAGCGGTGTAAGTATGTGACGTCAGTTCTTCCGTACTGAACGCCACCCCAGGTTCAACACGGAATGACGGTAGCAACTTGCTGCAGAACATCACATATGGCGGAATGGTTCCAGTGGCTCACCGGCGACCGCGGAAGGGCCAGTAAGTACTTAGCAGCTAGCCAGCCAACCAATCAACACTGTCTAATCGTCTTGGAAGAGCTTCGACTCTTCGGGGAACACTGTCAACTCATCGCGGAAGACCACCGACTCGTCGCGGAAGAGCTTCAGCCTTTAGTACTCGTCGCGGAAAAGCTTCGACTCATCGTGGAAAAGATCCCGGCAAGTCGCGGCGGACCTTTGTCTAGTCTGAAGTCTCTGCGGAAGACCCACGAGTCGCGCAAGCTCAATGGTTTCCGGGACGGAATGTTCCTTCTACTGTGCAGCAAGTTAAGCCGAGACCCGACTCGTTGATCCCCGACTCACCCGTTGCCAGATTACTAAACTCTCATATGTGCAGAAAACATAACCCTTCCGCGAACCCTTCCGCGAACTTGGTTGAACCCTTCCGCGACTCGGACGAAACTCAAGCCCTTCCGCGACTGAACTCGACATGCCCTTCCGCGGCGGAACACAACTCGTAATTAGCTGATCGTATGAGACTCGAGCCCTTCCGTGACAGAACTGACAATTGGTCTGCCCTTCCACGACAAAACTCAAGCCTTCCGCGACCAACCTCGACCCCTTCCGCAACGTTGAACCTCGAGCTGTTCCGCGACCGAAGCTGGCCTGCTCTTTCGCGACAAAACCCGAGCCTTCCGCGATGCACCTCGAGCCGTCCCGCGGATTCTGCGTCGAGCCGTCCAACAATAACACACAATTGGTGTTTGCTCTTCCGCAGCAAAAAGGCTCTGGATGGCAGGGAAGTGAAGGTTGGCTCAGTTGTTTCAGCCGCGTGCTGGACATCCGCGACACGATTGGCCTGCTCTTCCGCGATTAAATCAAGCCCTTGCGCGAGGAACCTCAAGCCTTGCGCGATGATGAAAGTTGATCCCTAACGTGATAAAGCTCGAGCCCTTCCGCGACAAAATGTCAGCTCTTCCATCGCGAAACTCAAGCCCTTCTTGGTCTGAGGTCTCCGTGATTCTTCCAAGTTCCGCGACATGACTGGACTCTCCCTCTCACGACATAACCCGACTCTCCCTTTCGCCAGACCGTGACAGGTTGAACCGACTCTCCCTTCCGCGACGAACATTAGTCCTTCCGCGACGTACCTCGAGCCCTTCTGCGATGGAGCTGAATCCAGAGGTACTTACTCTCAAAGCTCAAGCTCTTCCATGACGGAACTCAGCGCGATATAACTTGCGTTTTCCGCGTTACAATCCATGCTACTTATTCTCCCTGGCGCAACCTGCGCTCCGGCCATGGAATCTGAAACTTCAATGAGCCTTTCTGACACAGAACCTGAGTCACACTGCTCTTGTGAGTCGCCGCGGTTCATGAACATTCAGGAGTACTAACTTCGAAGTAGGATACTGATTCCTGAACATTCCGCGCTGTACAAAGGAGGGTGCAAGTGAGTACTACCAAGTCGCCTCGGAACGCTGAGCTACTTCAAGCCTTGCGCGACGAGTCTCAACCCTTGCGCAACGAGTCTCAAGCCTTGCGCGACGAGTCTCAAGCCTTGCGCGACGACTCTCAAGCCTTGCGCGACGAGTCTCAACCCTTGCGCAACGACTCAGAGTTTCAAGCCTTGCGCGACGAGTCTCAAGCCTTGCGCAATGACTCGGAGTTTCAAGCCTTGCGCGACGAGTCTCAAGCCTTGCGCGACGACTCTCAAGCCTTGCGCGACGAGTCTCAAGCCTTGCGCAATGACTCGGAGTTTCAAGCCTTGCGCGACGAGTCTCAAGCCTTGCGCGACGACTCTCAAGCCTTGCGCGACGAGTCTCAACCCTTGCGCGACGAGTCTCAACCCTTGCGCAACGAGTCTCAAGCCTTGCACGATGAGTTTCAAGCCTTGCGCGACGAGTCTCAAGCCTTGCACGACTAGTCTCAAGCCTTGCGCGACGAGGCTCAAGCCTTGCGCGACGAGTCTCAAGCCTTGCGCAACGAGCCTCAAGCCTTGCGCGACGGACCTCAAGCCCTTGCGCGATAAAAGTCGAGCTCTTCCGCGATGAGAGTCAAGCCCTTGCGCGACGCTCGAGCCCTTCCGCGATACAATTCGAGCTCTTCCGCGATACAAGTCGAGCTCTTCTGAGATGAGAGTGAAGCTCTTCCGCAACACAACTGACGCTCTTCCGGAGCAAAACTCACAAGCCCTTCTCGGTCTCCTCTTCCGCCACAAACCTCAAGCCTTCCGCGACGGAGCCCAAGCCTTTCCGCGACAGAATGCGACGCTCTTTCGTTACGCAACACAGCTGCCTCTTACCATAAAATACGAGCCCTTTCACGACGGAACTCGGTCTGCTCGTCAGCAGACCCCTTCCCCAACGAGACTTAAAATCAGTTTCACGACTGAAATCGATCTCGTGGCTTTGCTCTTCCGCGACGAAACTCAAGCCATCCCGCGACGACACTCAAGCCTTCCGAGATGGACCCTCACCTTCAGTTCGACGGTCGACTGTACAAATGTGAGCCATGCAATTCGCGAACAGAGAACAGACTCATGAAAGCGAGCGCATACTAAGTAATATGAGCGCCTAGCATCCGCCGGATCCGCCGGAATCCGGCGGATCCGGCGGAATTTGGCTGGTAACCCAGGTGTTCTCGAGCGGGGAGCGCCGTCACGGTTAGTAGTTACTGCCTATGGAACAATTTCCCATGACAGTACTGTATTGGGGTGCCGGAGACAGGAGTCCGACCTCGCTGATTGCGCGGAGAGATGACGACGACCGTCGCGAGTCGCTGCTCAGAGCGTCATCCATGACCAGTGGAACGTCCCTGTGTGATTCGTCGAAGGAGCCCCAAGATATTCGCAACATGGAACAAGCGGCGGCCTATGATGCTCTGGAGTCTGACGTTTCGTGCTCGCCGTGACCCGTATGTAACAGAAGGACGGAAGCAACTGCCTTCCGCCATATCCGCGCTCTCCTTGCGCCCAGAACTTCAAACGGCTCCGGCTGCCGGTGCGTCTCCCTGCAGAACACGGTAACAAAACGCCCGGTTTACGTTCCTTCTGGCAGGTGTCATACCATGGGGCGCAGTCTGGCACCATGATCCTGTTGTGACGGCGGCAAAGCTATCGTCGCGGCACCGAGCCTCTGGCGCAGGACGTCCTTCCCAGTCGGATGATGGTGACCGTGACGAGGAGCGTAAAGCTCATTTGAAGGCCAGGCAAGTCTCTCGTTTGTGCAGGTCTAGCTTACGCTACTAGTATGGTTCTCAACGTCAACCCCCTTTGCCCCGCTGAAGCAATTACACCGTCTCCCGTAGGACGACTTGGTTCGTCAATTGGCTGAATACCCGGAGGGGCGGAAGACTTCATCACTCAAACGTCCCGGACCACTTGAGATCCGGTCCTGCTCTGCTGTCAAGCGGCAAGCCAAGCAGATATCCTGAAGTGAGCGCTCTCCGCAAGCCGTTAGCTCTGTCTCTGCGAGGAAAACAGCGGGCGACAAAGGACTTCGACGGAGCGGCATATAGGCGGTGTGGCGAGCGTGGCTGAGTCTTCCAGCCGCTGCGGTGGTTGTCGAGAGGCCCGGTCGACCTTGGACAACTTGTACTCGTAGCGCGATGGTGCTGGAACGTGCCGGGTCGAATCCGTTGCGTACGACAGGCGAAGACGGCTCAGGCTGCCGGTGCGTTTCCTGCAGAACACCGTATTGAAACGTCCGGTTTAAATTCATCTGGTAATCTCGAGAACAGCGATAAAAACAACCCCCGACGCAGAGCGTCAGCACCGCTTCGCAACGCTCCTGCGCGGCCGCCCGAGCCTTGTCCAACGCTGCACCCACCGCCGTCGATTCATCCGCTCTATTAGTATCCGAGCCGGGGTACCTCATGGACGTAGTCGCATCTCCGTCTGGGTCGTGCCAATTCAAGGCATAGTCTACGCTAGTCGACGGGCACACCAAGTGGATCGACGAAGGCTGCAAAGCCGAAGGACTCGGAGGCACCGCCCTTCTTCTCCTCCCGGGAATGAATTCGTGTCCGTGTACGTGCAAAGTGGCAATCCAAAGATATTGGGACTGTCTTCTCCCCGCCAGAACTCGCAAGGGATGCCGAATTCCAGTCGTATTGAGTACGACTGGTACTACGTAGTCTATCATGGACGCGGGTCAGTGGGTCTCCGCCGGGCTTGAATGCAAGCTACGGCACAGCTACGGGCCACATCCACATATCTCTGTCAGTAGAGTTCCAGCGTTCATCGCTAGAAAGACGTACAAGATGGCCTTACTCACAATACTGTTGTCGGATAGCAAGCTTCGAGTTCAAGTTGAGCGACGTTGAGCGCGGACAACTGAGGTTGTCCGGTCCGAATAGACGGGCCGGCGCCGAGGACCACAGTGATCTCATTTTTCGAGTGAGTAGATCTTTCCCTAACCACGTTCGCACTCTTGCAAGTTAGTACTCTCAGAGATCCTCACGTTACCACTGCCGAGCTGCTACGCCAAGTCTCCGACTGGGTCGATGACTCCAGTCTTCGTCGTTCGACCACATTTTCGAGGCTCCTCACTGCTAAAGCGATCTCTGGGATGGCAGACACGCTTACCGTCATTCGATGCCACAGATTCATTGCACCACTTGAGTCTTAACCATTGTTTCCACACACAATCGTTACTGAGTCCTGTGGCCTCGGGAGTCTGCGCGGCTGGAACAACGCAAGGTCAGATCTGAACATCGTTCGGCATGAAGGACTGACACTGAGTATACTTGTAGCATCCCAACCGTCCAGTTCGCGCCAAGGCTCGCGGTCAGCGACTTGGTCGACGGAGCGTCACGTGTAACTGGGCGCTCGACTACGAGGACGACGCGTCGTCGCCCTTCGCCTCTCTCTTCTCTTCCACCACCAACAGCACAGACGATCCACGCACCGCCGCCCGCTTTACCTCTTGCTGTCTCTACGCCCTTGATATTGCTGTGGGGAACGAACATCGCAATTCACATCCCTACTGCCAGTGCGCAGTGCCAGACTAGCGCATATATCCAGTAAGACCTTCACTACGTCGACTATATGCGCTACTTCTGACACGTACTTCTTCTCAGAGCGCGATGACCTCTATCTTCCCCCTCAACTTGGACATACTCCGCCAGATTGCGTGGTCGTCAGACCGACAAACATGCGCTGCGCTCATCCAGTCGTGCCGCTTTTTCTACCAGGAAGCAGCCAAGCGTGTGCTGCACGACTTTGTAAACCTCTCCTACCCACGTGATGTCGGCAAGTTCGTGCGTTTCCTCGGGCCTCAGCCCCACGCGCGTGCTCGATACGTTCGAGAGCTCCGCATTGGCGTTTCCCGGCTCTCGCTCAAGGATCTGCGCGCCCTCGAGGGCTCCATCGCTCAGATGGACCACCTTGAAACCCTTTGGATAGATGAAGGAGAAGAGATCTTTGAGTTCTGCCCTTCCTTGCTCGAGACCCTTGCTGGCCTGACCTCGCTCCGACGGCTCCGAGTATGCTCTGCCGGCGAGCTCACCTGGATCTTCCTCAAAGCGCTCAAGTCCGACCTTATCTCGATCTCCCTCAACTGGATGGGTAGCGACGAGAACTGGTTCGCTGAACAGGGCCTGGACGACGAGGACTGGGCGGTCTTTCACCCCGTTCCCGTTCTCGCGAAGTGGCGCTCGACGCTCGAGGAACTCACCTGCGAGAGCTGGTTCACCGCCTCCGACCTCTCCGTCTTCACCGACGTGTACCCCAACATGCGCCGTCTCACGATCGAGCGCGACGACTTCCCGCTTGTCGCTCCGTACATCCGCGCATACCCCAACCTCGCTCGTCTATCCGTCCAGACAGACCACGTCGAGGATATCCGGTATCCGGAGGACATAGAGCGTCTACATCAACATCGTGTGCTCAACATCGGCAGCCAGCAGGCTGTGGGCAGTCCCGGGACCTGGCAGCATCTCGGAGAATACGTCGGATCCCTTGTTGACCTCTACCTCCTCGGCCCGATCTGTCATATCTTATAGCTTTCACAACACAGATGACGGATCGCCACCTCGAGCTTCTCTCCGCTGTCCTCTCCTGTGCTCAGCCAAGGCATCTCAAACTGGAAGGCGACGTTTCTTTGCTCGGGCATCCTACGCACAGCCTTCCCACCATCCTCCTTGGACCAGCTTCGTCTCGGCTGGAGAGCCTTGTCCTCAACGTTGACCTCGAGACGGAGGACACACCGCTGGACGCGGGTGCGGCACTGGTAAGCACGCGCGACACGCTGACTCTTCTGCAGTACCTCCCTGACATACCCCATCTGCGCATGACAGACTGCCCTCGCCTCCGCTCTGGCCAAGCTGTCTCTGCGTCGCCTTCGCCTTCGCGTCTTTGAAAACGACCCACAACCTACCCCGCGGTGGCCTGGAGACTTCTCCGAGTCTGACGATAGCGAGCCCGAGTTGGGAACCGCGCAGACTCGGGCCCCTCGCAGTGACACCCGTGCACATGTGCAAGACACCCACCAGCCTGAGGATTCGGAGCTGGACATCGACGCGTTCATGGGCGCGCTTCCTTTGTTGACCGACGCCATCGTTAAGTTCAAATCCTCCCGCAGGAGCGGTCACCGGGAGAGGACGATCGTTCCGGAGCATGCGGACCTTCCGGGAGGGTACGATCCTCGTATGTTTGAGATCTGAACCTCTTGTACTTGCGTGTTTGCGTTTTGTTCTCGTCGTGGACTTTGCTGTGAAGAACTGAACATGTAATTCTCGAGACTCTATACATCGACTGCTTGGAGCTGACTTGGACGAAGCTTCGGCGGCGGTGGAGTCGACGCGTGCGGTCACGCGTGACCGCACGCGTTGATCACGAGTCCACAACAAGTTGCGCATCCGGGTCCTGGTGCAGACTTCACGTCAAAATCAGCCATGGACATACCTATTCTCTTCTTGAACTCACGGCTATACTCTGTCTGAACGAATCCCGAGTCGATTGGTCTTACACGTGTCACGTGGACATGGCCCGAACCCGAGGACCCGAGGCAACTTCTCCAGCTCGAGATTCCACGCGTTCGACTGGAAGAGCCCCTCTGCTGATTTGCACTGCCCGGAGGGCTCGGCTTAGCCAGGTTAGTCCTAGCTCTACTGAAGGATCCGAAAGAAGTACTTGTGAAGTACTCGAAGGACTTCTATACCACGCCCGGGCGGACACCTCGACCGGCCGACTGCCTCCAGGGCAGTGAGACGGAACACTATCCAATGCGGATCAACGTCGACGCATCCATCCCTGCGCTCGGAATGCAATCACACTAGATACCTCAGAGGTACCTCGCCAGATTGAGCCGAGGGTTGACCTTACCACGAGCTCGCTCCGGGCATAGACAGGTGCAAGCTCTTCGACGCCGGTATGTCATTCCCATAGCTCTCATAGCTCCCGACGAGCGACCACGGGTCACACACACTCTACTAAACAGGTAAATATAAGACGGACGAGTGGAAGAGCGGTACTACGATGCAGATGTCTTCGACGGTTCCAGTCCATGCATGATGCTGAAGCCGCGTGTCCAATTTCATGCGATCTATACGTAATGTCGCAAAAATGATACATATGCAATCCTGCTTCGGACCCGACTCTAACGTGACAAGGAAACATACAGAAGTGGAAGATAGGTCCAAGGCGCTGCAAGGTCCTCGAACTGGTGCGTACCAAACGCGTCCTCCACCGCGCCTGAGCCCTCTGCTGGTCCGAGTCTAGGGTCTGTCTTCGGCCGCTTCGCCGGGCGAATATCAATGGAGTCGCCTGTCCGCTTTGTGCGTTGCTTCTCGTCCTGCGATGGATCAGGAGCCGCACCCGTGTCGTTCGACCAAGCGTCGGCCATTGATGTGTCTTCGTCCTCGGAAAGTCCGCCCATCTCCAGGTCCATGCGAACATGGTCCTGGACACGGACCTCGCGGGCATCAGCTGGAGCGGGAGATTATGTCACAAGGTTAGAGGGACCTCGCACCCGCACTCGACAGGAGTCTTTTCGAGTTCTGAGTACTGCCGCCGGACAAGACTCGAAGACATTCAATATGCGATTACGAAGGACAATCACATAGGTCAAAGCCCACACCACAGCTTGTGAAGGCTCGCTGGTCACCCTATGTAACAAGTCGGGGCTCCACTTAAGCGCAGGCATCCGAAGAGCAGATCGAACGTCAGGTACATCATCCATGTTCTGCATACCCGGGCGTATCTCTCATCAACGACCCGGGCGTATCTCGCATCAACGAGGGGAGCTTGCGTGCGCAAAGGCGTCATACTGGGGGAGCCTGAGAGCCACTCCAGACCCTCGGCAATGCGACTTTCATCGGGGTGCCACTGGTCGAACTCCTCGAGAGCATTCGAGTCCTCCGACGAGTCCGACTCGTCAGCCGTCCAAGCGTCTGCGTCGTCGAGATCGGAGTCTTCGTCGTCGCCCACATCGTCATCTGAGTCGGCAATCTCCTCGAAGCGAGCGTCGCCATCTTCGTCACCGGAGTATCTATGCATCTCCTGCAAGACGAGGCATTCTTCCGACGTGAGCTTGTAGTACTCAACCTCAACGCTTAAATGAATTATAGCGTCAGCGACCTTCCGCACACCGATGAAGGAAAGTATGAATGGGCCACGTACCGGACTTCGATGTAGAACATCCAGTCACCAAGCTGCTGGGCCCACGTAAATTCGCGATCCTGTGAGACCCCGAGGAAGGCGATGCTCTGGCGGGCAGCGCTGGTGTGTGTATTTTCGAAGTCTGCGGTGATGAGGCACTGGTCGTTCGGATTCGTTGACCAAAAGCCCCAAGGCCAGTTGATCTTGGGGTCGAGGCTGGCGTGAGGGTAGTCATGGACACGCTCGTAGAAGTAGAGTCTCCGAGGGGGCTTCCGGGATGCCGCGCCTTGCGAGATCTTGACAAGCGAGGTGCGGGTGCGGAACTTGAGGGCATATGCTACACACGGCAGCAAGGCCACTTGTCGGCGAGATGCGACGCATAGGAGGATTTAGTGACTCACCGACAGCCAGATCCTCAAGAAGATGAGACAGGCCGCACAGTGCAGGTGCTTCGTTCATAAACCAGCCCCGGCAATCTGCGCTCTCCCGCACACCGGTCATCGTTTCCAACGTCCATCCATCACCGAAATTATGCACCGTATATCTGGGGACAGACAACATTCAGTACATCAATTGCCAGAAGGCCTCAAGATAGATGCGCACCTCCTCCATTTCTGCTTTGCGAAGTAGTTGCGATTCACACGCATGTTGTGGGTGATGACTCTATGTTCTATGCTCGGCGGCGGTGACGATACCGCAACCTCTCCCTTGACGAACAGGGGTGCCGAATACTCTGGAACCAGCGTCATCGTCTTCACCAGATCGTCATAGGCTATCTCGGGGATGATCTCCTCGCTTGAGAGCGAGAATGCTTCCCCAGGACCCGGGATGCGAACAGAGGGCCAATACACGCTTTCGTCACGAGAAAAGTCCGCCATCTCAACAAAGTCGCGCCAAAGTGCTTCCAGATAGTGATAGCGTTCAGCCGGCGCCACCTCGACGTCAAATTTGAAAGCTGTCCATAAACTGTCAGACCAGGAACGTAGTAGAGTAGCGTGAGATGATGGTTACTCTTGACAATCTCACGGCCACGAGTGTGAAGTTCGATCATCTGCGATGGTCGTTGTGAGCACTAGCAACACGTAATACCAACATGTGGCAGAGACGCACCCCGTCATCGTGGATGATGGTATTGGGCAAATGTTCGAGCCTATAACATGAGGGGTCTAGGAGGACCCTACCATCCACACTGACGAGAAGTTCTCGTTCAGCTTGCAGTGGCCACATCTGGATAGTTTTAAGCCGGTCATGTATGACTCGTCACTGCCAGGTACATATCTTACCTTTTCATCGGGGGTCCAGCCGAGATCGTCACGAAGGCTTGCCAAGTACGCCAGCCCGGCCTGAGACAAGAGGTGAGCGATGCTCCTAGTAGAAACGGTGTCCAGCTCACATGGGCGTCCTTGGCCTAGATGCGCAGGGTGAGCGACGATTGAATGGACCCTACTGCTAGCACACTCACAGCTTTGAGCATCCACTTCAACTTGTCAGGACCGTGGAACGTCATGCACAGCTCATTGAACGTGCGAGTATCTTATGAGATTGATACAATTTAGCCACAGTAAGGACCTTTGGTCAATGTGACATACGGAACCCGTCCACGACAATGAACGCCATATAAGGATCCGACTTGGAGTAACCGATGGCGTGCGCAACGTTGGGGTGCCTACGGAGAACAACAGGCTCCGTCAGCCGGCATACAGCCCCGAAACGGTTCGAACGTACCAAATTGATTTTCCAACCTCGACCTCGTCGCGGAACCGGTCGTCTAAGCGAGGGTACCGTCGCACGACCACGAGGCTATTGTCGCTACGTAGCCTCGCTTTGTAGCGTGCGGGCTGCGCTCCTGGTGCGTCGACAGGGCTTTCAGGGTCCAGCTCTTCTATCAGCACCAGGTCATCTCTACCAAACAGTCGCATCTGTGTGAAAGAAGGAAGATCAACGGTGGTGCAATTTAGCAACGAAATTCACGGCGCACCGTCCCATCGTGCGTCGCGTTGGCCGCGGCTTGGTCCGAGAGTTTGACTAGGTGGTTGTGGGTGTCGTGCGCATGGCGAAGAAGTTCCGAGTCTACCCGTTGAGCATCGTCGGCACGATGCAGGAGTTCTACCTGTGTATGTCTGACGCTACTGAGTTGATTGTCGGTAGTTATAGAGCCTTGAACCTGAAGCAACAGCAGCATGAGCATCAGACCGTCGAACAACGCGAGAATGACTTCTTACATGGAAGATCTTAAGAGCTTGGTCGAGCTCTTTCTCCAGTTTAGCGAGCTCAGCTTTGTAGTCATTCTTATGCAAAATGACGCTGATCCAACGTTTCTTCCCTGTCCGAGACATGACATCTTCAATCCTCTGGAGCGTGCTATAGAAGTTTGTCAGGAACGCAGTGTACACTTGTATATACAACAGATCTTTCACCTGAGCAAACCATCGAGGCGTTCATCTGTTCGCGAGACATCTATCGCACCTTCGAAGGAGCGTACGGTATCGAAGATGGCCTGCGTAGTCCTGGCAGCGTGCTCGGCCAGCGAGCGCATGTCATCCTTCGTATCCTTGATCTCCTGCACACAAGTTATCATCTCAACACATGTACCGCTGAAACAACAAATAATCACGCTTACCTTGGCCATCTCAACTAGTCTGAGAGCTACCTTGACCGCATTAGTGAGACCGGGAACTGAGAGCGACTCGGTCGCTGCTTCCGCAAGGCGGAGGGCGCAAATTACGGCGTCCATTGCTGACGACTACAACATCTACTTAGCACTATGTGGCTGGAGCGCGCGCATTGGCACATACCGAAGACCAGCGTCGCGAGGATAGTTTTTGAGAGTAAGAGAGGGAGAGAGAGCAGCTCGAAAGGATGGGCATGACCGCTATCCTGACGAAGTGCGGCTTTTGACCTCGTCGCTTCCACGCATTCGCAGTGAGGGAGTGTCGAGAACAAGGTAGCCATCGACGCGACAGCCCTCTTCCACTGACCTGCAGAACAGGCAAGGTGGAGTCAAATGTTGTGCCAGCGAAAGGTGGTTGCACATACCGGTTGAGGGTGAGGCGCACCGCCTGTCATGAGAGAACAAGGTCATGGGCGGCTACGTCAACATCACATAGCGATGACACAGGGTCGCGCCGCTCACGCATATACGAACGGAACTAATTCTCACCGGAGGATCGTCGTGGTGCGCAAGGAACAATGGACGCACCACAGGTCTGTCGTAACACCGCGGAAACGCACCGAGTTGACCACCAATCACTGAATCCTGCAATTGATATACACGTACGGAGTTTGAGTGCGACGATAGCATGAGAGAATACAGACAACAGATCAGGAAAGCACAAGAGGAAAGCGACTACCTGGCACCCGCGCTCATCAGTCGTCGTACTGTGTCAACTATGGCGGAAACGCTGTCAGAAAACAACAACGCAGAGCAACGATAGTTAGATACTCACGTCAAGTGTCAATGTACGCGAGCTATTCACGTCCTGATCACGGTAGATGCCCACGAGAGAGTTGCTGCGCTCGTACAAGGAGCCCTTCAGACTGATGACGATGAACTGGAAGGTCTCCGACGAATGGGTCCGGATGTAGTTGGCAATCTTCGCCACGTTCGTGTTGTCCAGCGCAGCGTCGACCTCGTCCAAGACGAAGAACGGAGAAGGTTGATAACTAAAAGCACGGTCAACTTTATCTCTACTTACAGGACAAGGTTGAGGTACGTACCTGTGGATGGCAAAAAGGAGCGCTAGAGCGGCGATCGTTTTCTCACCACCGGACAGCTGCTCCATGTCACGGAACCGTTTCATAGGCGGCATCGCATGGTACTTGATACCGGCCGTGTACGGCTCCTCGCTGTCTTCCAGGGTCAGGTACGCGACACCTCCTGCAGGTGCCATCTTGCCCTTCGTAAGGTCCTTGTACACTTGATCGATGCGCTCCGAGATATGGTTGTAAGCCTTGTTGAACAGCTCGCACCTGGAAGAAACGTCAACGCTTGTCATCTTCGAAGTATTGGAGTAACGTACCGCTTCTTCTTCAGTTCGTTGAACTGCTCCCGTGCTGTCTTTGAGTCCTTCCGGGCCTTATCAGCCTCCTTTTCGGTCTCGACCAGTTTCGCCTCGACGTCATCGAGCCTGCATACAATGATTCAGTGACTGGGTATGGCAAACACGACTCAATCGCCGACCTGTCCAGCGCTTTCATGTTGGGCGCCAACCGCTCAATCTCAGCGTTCGCCTTGGCGATGGCCTCGTCCAACTCTTTGATAGTCTCCGCAGGGTCCTCCTGCTCATACTCCGTCAGTGACACTACGCGAGAACGATGCAGGCTTCGGGCGTACATCGGGGTCCACCTCACCAAGGGCCTCGAAGTCCACTTCGATCCCGTAGTCAGGAACACGCTTGACGCGCTGAGTGCCCTCTTCATCGTCGTCAACGTCCATAGCCACCTCATCACGGAGGTTCTGTACGATGCCTGTGTGAGTACAATTCCGAGACGAAAAATCTCTGGCACTCGCCTCTTCCATAGGGACGTTCTTGAGGTTCCCTGCCACCAGCGGCAGTGCGATCTCGTCCAGCCTGCACTTCCGATATATCGACGACCGCTCCAGGCCAAGCTTCTCAATCTCGTCGTTCTGCGCACCCGTCGTCAATAAGGGCGGTCTCCGCGAACTCATATCGAAATACTCACGTGCGTGGCGATCTCCTTCAGTGCTTGGTCGAGCACCTTGCTCGCCTTGCTCGTCGTCTTCTTCACCTCTTCCACCTTCTTTGTCTTCTCCTCAAGCTCGTCATTCAGCTCCTTGAGCTCCTCTTGAAGCTCCTTAATGGCCGCCTCTGACTCCTCGATGTCTTCTTGCGCAGCGACGCGCTCTGCCTCGAGGCGCTCGAGGTTCGCGGTCTCCGTGCTGATGATTTCGCGGTACGTCGTGACGCGCTCTGTAGTCATCTGGATTTGCTCCTGGAGGAATTGAGACCTGCGCAGCCCGACGATGAGCAGACGAAACCCCGAACCAGCTCAGGAGGAGACCTACGCATGCGTGAGACGGGCGATCTGGGTGTCAAACTGGAGGCGAGCCTCGCTCTCCGCTTGTGCGAGCTTCAGCTGACGCTCTTCGTACTCGCGAATATTCTCCACCCCGATTTGCTCGCAGAAGTCGGCGAAGATGTCGTCCTCAGCGGCGTTGATGACAGCCGTCAGCGCATCAACCTTCTCCTTCACCTTGTTGTACGCCGATTGCGCCTATTTGACGACGAACCCCAAATCAGCATACGTATGCTCCTTAGTACAGGCACCACGACGTACCTTGCGGAGCTCAGGCTGAAGTTGCTTGATCTCCTTGTCAGTGTGCTTGAGCTCGCTCTTGATACCCTCGAGCTTTGCCTTGCACGCGTTCTGACAAGAAAAGAGTCGTGTGAGACATGGCATCATTCACAACAGCAAGTCTCTGCTCCATACCAGATCATCGCGCGCAACAGAGAGGGAAGACTCCAGGCGACTAATCTCCGCGATCAACACTTCGCTTTCCTTTCCACGAGGCTTGGATTTGTTGAGCTCCAGGAGCTGCGCCATCAGGTTGTCCCGCATGCGATGCAGACCTACGGGAGATGATGAGTTTCGAGGACGAATCTTGCACAAAGTCACGTTTGCCTACCTTGAACGTCCTTCTCCTCCCACTTCTTGCCACCGGTCGAAGAGCTCTTACCACCAGTGATCAAACCGCTCTTGTGGATGATCGTACCCTCGAGGGTGACGGCTAGAGATGATTTCAACATGGCTCTCTCGCATCGCGCATAGGGACTCACCTTTGACCTCCTGGCCCTTCTCGTAACACACGTACTTCGCGACCTCCATGGAGTCACAGACCAACGCATTCCCGCAGGCATGATGCATAGCGCGTTCGACGGCTGGGTCATAGGTGATAACATCAACAGCCAAGCGTGCACCCTTCGCGAAGGNAGCGCGTTCGACGGCTGGGTCATAGGTGATAACATCAACAGCCAAGCGTGCACCCTTCGCGAAGGCACGGAACTTGTCGTTCACAGGCTTGACCTGGATCGTGTCGAGCGGGATGAACGTCGCCTGACCCGCACGCTGGTTGCGCATGTACTCGATGCAGTCAATCGCTGTCTTCTCCTCGTCAACGACAATCGCGTCGATGTTGCGCCCGAGCACGACCGCCACAGCCGTCTCGTACTTGCGCTGCGTCGGCTTGCACAGGTCGACGACGCGGCCCCGCACACCGGGGAAGATGCGCTGCAGGTTCGAGAGCGTCTCTTTGAGCCGCGCTTCCCGCTGCGACTCCTGCTGGTCGACGCCAGCCTGGGTAAGCTGTTCGTAGATGTTGACCAGCTTCTCGTTGGTCTCCTTCTCGAGCGTCCTGCGCGTCCCGGTCAGAGACCAGACATCGTGCCATGATTCAAAAGACTCACTCAATGCGCTTCTTCTCTGACTGCTGATTCTCGTACTCCTGCTTCACCTTCGCGAGGTCGCCCGATAGCTCCTTTACTTTATCTTCCAACTACATGGGGGCACGTTCAGCACATAGATGATGGCGCACAGAAGGATACGCACGTCCGACTTCTTCTGCTCCTGCGTGTGCCGCTCTTCCTCGAGCTTCTCGCGCTTTTGCGTGAACTGCTCCAGCTTGTCCTTGAGCTGGGCCAGCGTCCGTCCGGCAGTCTTCTCGTCTCGCGCGAGGGTCTCCAGGGATTGGCGCTCGTCCACTGCCAGGACACTTGCTGCCGCCTTCCTGTGCGGGGGTCAGCCAAGGGTTACCTGCGGTAATGGACAGCACCTACAGTCGTCTGTACTCTTCCAAAGATTCTTCACTTAGAGATAAGTTACGTTGTGCGGCCTTGCGCTGCGCCTCTGTGGACGGTGTCAGTCGTCGTCAACGGAGCACCGAGACCGACGTACCCTGCGCAGCGTTCGCTGCCTTCTTCACTGTATCGAGGTCCTTTAATAGCGCCGCCAGCTCGCGCTTCTGCTGTTCCTCGGTCTGCTTCAGCTTCTCGAGTTCTTGCTGCGCCTTGTCCCGCTTCCGCTCCGAGTGCTTGAGCTGCGCCTCAATGCGTACCAAGTCCGGCCGCTACAGGACCACCGGTGAGCTGCGCACATGGTGCCAGGCTGTCCAACGCACCTTGGTCTCCAGAGCCTTCTCCGCCTTCTTGATCCTCTTCTCCTTCTGCATGACG
>WJSG01021834.1:0-14435 GCA_016618145.1 Sanghuangporus lonicericola
CCCTGCGAGGCACACTACGACATGGGACGGAGCCCTGTCGATCGCGCCAAGTGAGGGGTCTCGCCGTCGTGTAGTAGGACAAATCTGTACTCTACATTTGTTACACGACGATGAGAGCATGTACACCCTGCTCAGCGAGCATGGGTTCCGACGTCTCGACTCCTCCAAAGGACACTTGACGGAAGACATCAGATATCACATCGCATATTCTCGTACATAGACACACAACCACCCTACGCATATGGCACGGTGGTGATATGAACGATCTCCCTGCCTATGCTGCGCAGTGCGCTTAGGCACCGAAACCGTAGAGGGTGCGGCCGGAACGCTTGAGGGCGTAGACAACGTCGAGCGCAGTAACGGTCTTCCTATAGGTAGCATGTGAATAAGAGGCCACTGCGGAAGGGGAAACGCAACAAGACTCGCCTCTTCGCGTGCTCGGTGTAGGTTACCTGCGTGAGTAAGGGACGATAAGAACAGTTCCGGGGCCGATAGCGGAGTTAGTGAGGATACGCACAGAGTCACGGATGACCTGGATGCATGCGTTGGAAGGTCAGCGAGGAGTGGACACTTTAGGGCCAAAGAGACGCACGTTCTCGAGGAAGATCTTGAGGACACCGCGGGTCTCCTCGTAGATGAGGCCAGAAATACGCTTCACACCGCCACGACGGGCGAGACGGCGAATGGCCTAGGAGGTTACTCTTGAGCTCGTACGAATGCGAGGCGGCAGACACGATGGACGCGACGACGAACCGGCTTGGTGATACCCTGGATGTTGTCTCGGAGGATCTTACGGTGACGCTTCGCGCCACCCCTGGAATAGTATAGCAATGAACCACCCAGTCAGTGCTTCAGGGTACAACATGGGTGCCACCGCCGTCGCGATGCCACTGGCACAGACGGGGTAGAACACGTACTTTCCGAGACCCTTTCCACCCTTTCCACGTCCAGACATGATTCAGGTGAGTTGGAGGCAGGTGCGGAGGGTCGACGTGGTTGCGGTCAAGAATGCGGAGGCGCGGCGTGTTCGAATACGTATAGACGCCTATGAATAGGCTTGTATTACTTACCGAGGGGGGTGCAGGTGGGTGCCGTGAGAACGTTGAGTTCGAATATTTTGGCTGTGAGGATCAGTCGAACTCTGAACCTGCCAGCGCTCACCCAGCCCAGGGAAAGCATCCTTCGACCTCCTTGCCGTTCTGCAAGCCTTCACGCCTTTTCGAAACATGCAGCGTGCTTTAGAGGGGCTCAGAGACCCCATTCAAGTTCTTTTTATATGGCGAGGAGTCTCAGAGAATGAGCGAGAGAAACGCACACTCTCGTCTCGAAGCGTGAGTTTCCCACGGCACCCACCTGCACCCCTCTCGGTAAGTAATACCAGCCTCTATTAGGAGGTACGAGTAACTAGAGGCTGGCACTGCGAGCCTAGCCTATGAACTGTAGCACTGCAAAGTCGAGTCGATAGATCGGAATTTGACTTACTACTACATTTGGCAACAAGGTAACTCAAGTAAACAAATTAGCCACCCGGCTTTCTAATTGATTGACCTCGGAAAAATGGTGAGAGGCACACTGAGCATGTTCCGGTGATCTGAGGGTGTCAGAATGGCCTCAAAGAGAGCGGCCACCAACTCCTGTTGGGGACCTGCCATGGATGGTGAGTCGGGACTCATACTTACTAGCATTCAGTCAGAGACCAATAGCTCGCTGCGCAGTCAAGTACAACGCACGAAATGCTGAATGTGTATCGATTAGAACATGTTTCATGCAAGGGGAATGGTATGCGTGATGTTTCTTACTACAGACTATGGAACTTCTTGAAGTACAGGATGTTCTGCTGCCAGCTGGCGCTAAGTACTATACTTTCTGAACATGATCCAAGATTGTGTATGTGATCCAAGTTCAGTTCATACATAATCACAAGCAAGACATCGAAAGGGCGATCTATAGAAAGTAGGCTTGCCTGAGCATCTGTACTGAATATGTGCAGGGCAAAGTGGTTTCGAAGTTCGAAGTTTAGGCGCTTAACCGAGGTGGTACTGCTCTGGCTCAGAACACACTCTCCTGTGCACGTACCTCTCGGAAACTCCTCATGCGTACTCTATACAGCATGACACTACTTAATGGGTCATTTTGAATGGAGTCTCATAGGATGCAAGGGACATATACCCGCTGGATTGTTTCAATACCAAATATAGGTGCGCTGTGTAGAATTTGTACATGTTTGTTCCGGGGAAGTGTCAACGCGAGGGCTCTAACCGGGGATGCTCGCTTCGCTCGCAACTACTTGTATAGCAAGCCACGCAAGTGAAAAGGAGCTTTCCCTTCTACTGCTTGCTAGGTGAGCTTTGTTGAACTTACTATGTACTATGGACATTAGTCGCACATTAGGCGCTATGGGCACAGCCTCTTATGATAGATCTAACGCTATGCTTCTTTTCCTTTTTAGGCATACATTACAAAACCATGTGGTTACCTGGCTTCTCTTTTTGTCCAGTACATTCCAGTACGTTCCAGTGCATTCTACAACACTCCGGACTCTTCTAGATATCTCTGGACTGCCTTGTGACCATTCCAATTTGTCATCGTCTGAGTCATCTCTACTCGCTCTGACTCAGACTTGTCACATGCTCTCCTTTCTGTTACTTACTCATGAGTATATACGAGATCAGTGGAGGTGGAACCGTGCCGGTGGAAGTGGAATGAGGCGATTCCACTGTTCTGCCGTCGCGCCCTCTTCCACTTCCACTGTGGCTGAGGTTCGGCGTCCCCCGAGGTGCACGTGAGCGTAACGCGTGCGCGCCGTCACGCCCGACGACGCGACGCGCGCCCACGCCTCGTGTCTCCTGGCCACCGCTTTGACTGTAACCGCATAGACCATGTAGTAGTTCCGAATGCTTTGCTTTCAATGCACCCCCTTTTATGCTCTCCAGCCTCACGATGCTCCTGCTTCCCTCACCTCACCTGGTGCGCCACTTCTCTTCATATTCTCTCTCTCCTGCTTCTTTCCTGGCATGGCCAACATCCCGGAAGAGGACGAGCGTGCCGAGCTTATCGCGCGAGTAGGAAAGGACGTGATTACTGAATACTGGCAGGAGGTGAGTGGTCTGGTTTGTGTGTGGCTTTGAATATAAGTGGTATTGAGGTCCGAGTCGTCTAACCACAGCTCATATACGGCAGTGAAGCCTACGACATCATGCCCGAGTTCTGTACGGTCGAAAACGCGCAGTTCTGGCTGGACATTGACGTCTTCAAGCGGTGGTTTGCTGCTCGCGCTCAGCGGCAGTTGATGGCCTCTCTGGAATCACCACAACGCGGCCGCTCACGGACTTCGCAACGCAGCAGCCGGGGCTCCTCTGTCGCGCAATCATATATATCACGGTCCCCTTCTACTTCTTCTGCATACTCCTCCGACATCGCCATCCCCCCGTACTCCTCCGGCACTTCCTCACGGTCATCTTCGATCGTGTCTTCCCCATGCCCATCACGTTCACCGTCTCCCAGCCTCAGTCTCAACCCAGACTCAGCCACCCAGCGTCCGCTTCAGTACTACTATGATATGCCTCCCACTCGTGAGCGGTCGTCTGCGGCTGAACCGAGCTACGACACCTTCACCCGCGAGGACAAGGCACCCGTTCCTTCGAGCACGCCAGCGGCTGAGAAAGAGCAGGATAGAGTGGCCGCCAAACGCCCTCGTTCGCCGTCTGTTTCCAGTGACTCATCTGCAAATGTGGATTCGACTGCATTGTCTGCAACTCAGAAGAAGGGGAAGCCCAGAGCGTCCATGCACCGTCCTAAGAAGCTCACCAAACAGGACGATGACGAGAAGATATGGATTACATCTGCTAAGTGGGTCCACAAGCTCGTCACGCTCACGTCTCTCCCGGAAACATGCTGGACAATCCCAGACTCGTCCGACGGCACGCGGACAGCGTACCTTCTGGATCTCTCCGGTGACGACCCCAAGAAGTGGATGAAGGACGGTGTGCCGATGTCGATGGCAGCCATCATCAAGAGTGAGGTAAGCAGTTTTATTCGCTCCCTCGCCAGCTGGCTGTGATGTCTGACCGTCTACTACTAACAGGATCAAGATGCTTGGGGTGGTGGCAGTAGTGGATCGCTGCAGAAGGCCTCCACCGTCGTTGCACTCGGAGACGGTACCCGAGACTCTGGTGTGAGGTGCCAGCTCGCCGATCATCGCTGTCAGGGAGTCTTCCACTGCCCGTACATCCGCCCATCACTCCTCGAAAATTGTCAACGTTACGGGCCGGACGAGGCCGAAGTCGAACACGTAGCTGCGTTGCAACGGCAACAGAACACAGCTCAGACATCGTCCGAGGCGACCGAGGCTCTGACGTACGTACAGTTCGCTTCAGCTGAGCACTGCTGTACATGGACACTCGGCTGATCTCTCTTGGTCTAGTTTCTACAATGTGGCTGTCAACACCAAGTGCGGCTTCAAGCACCACGACGGCACGGTGTGTCAAGGTCGCGCCGTGCTGCGCCAGCTTAAGACTGTACGTGCAATCTGCGGCAAGAGTGAAGTACGTCAGCAGCTCACTTATGATGAACAGGTGTCCTTCAACGGCAAGAACTACTTCGTCGGCTGCGACAACTGGCAGTGGTACCACGAGAACAAGGGCAGGGGTCATCGTAACATGCACATCCCTGCCCGGGTCTTGGAGACCCTTGTCGTCGAACTGTTCCGTAACGGCGGAGTCCTTGACACGCCAGAGCATCACCACGCTACCGCAGCACTCGAAGGTCGTGTGTGTACGGTGATCCAGCCCCCTCGAGTGGGTAGCAAGGGAAGCGGAAAATGCGGTGTGTACACACGACATCACTAATGATCATTTGGCAGACGCTGACCTCTTTCGTTCCAGGATATTCCCACTCCATCGACGGCAAGGTCATCATGCCGAAGCTGGTCAAGAGACTCTGTCCAGCCAAGCTCAAGATCTGGTACCCCGTCGACCGTACTGACCGTCGCGCGATCGTCCTGCTCACCGGCGTGCATAATCACCCCACACCTCCGGACTCGAAGTCAACCAAGGACGGAAGAGATCGATATCAGAGAGCGGTCGCTGCGACGGGAGTATTTGGTGCAACTCCTTTCAAGGTCGACCGTGGTACGCGTTGACACTTGTATGTAGTTATGTCTTGTCTCTAATTGAAATTGTGCCGTAGCTATAAGCACGCAGAGTCACTTCGATGGCATGCGTCCAGGCGACTTTCACGCTTCGCTCAATAATCGGAGACAGAAGAGCGACATCATCAAGAAGATGAAGAAGGAAAAGATGCCTTACGGCACTGGCATTGAAGGTATGTGCATCTCCTCGTCAAGGCAACATCCAGAGTCAAGTTTCTGACATGTTGTTGATGTTACAGCTGTATTTCACCACTTCATAAATGAGCAGAAGAAGCCCGTCCAAGACCGGTACATCCATGACTTCAGTGTCGCCGATGGAAGGCCTGTCATTGTGACCTTTGTCCCGAGCCTGGTTGAGCGCATCCACACAGCCAAGGCCACGTTGCACGACTGCACGTACAAGCGTGTTGCAGGCAGTGACATAATCGAATGGGAGACAGTCATATGGTTGGACGACATTGACATACGTGCGTACTTCATGGCCATGTTCCACTTACCGGTCCTTCAGGATGCTGACCAAGTTATGGGGCTACTAGGGGTCACCATAGCGCGCTGCTATATCTCAGGAGAAACCCGGCAGGACTACCGGCATGTCCTGAAATCTCTGTTTGACAGCATTGAGCGTGTCACCGGGAAACCGGTCTTGTTCAAGGCCTTCTCGGGTGGGAAAGGTGGGCTTCGGGCCCTTCTCGTTGATGGATGCCAAGCGCAGATCGACGCTATTGGCGACTTCCTCAAGGAGCTGAATGATCCAGCAGTGAGTGGTATCTTGGAGACTGACCCGCAGAAGCTTGTAGAATACCTTATCAAGATCTGTGGTGTGCACTTTGACCGGTACGTTGTCTCAAGGACTGATGCTGCTGTTCTCATACATACTCTGCCCGCAGTAATGTTACGAAGCTCTCTCATAAATGCAGTGCCGAGGCTATTGCACGCGTGAGAGCACTTCCAACTATCCGCACAAAGGAAGAGCTTGAAGCCTTCAAGACATACTGCGAGCGGTCCGAGGAGAAGGCACTCAGAGGTACGACTCGCCTGGCCCTGTCATGTCACATCTCTGGCCCTCAGGCCTCGAATCTTTGTCTCATTACTTACTCACGGGTCATATTGTCCAATCCTCGCAGACTGGTACGCCAACAAGAAGGGGATGCCATGGTTCTGGGCATGTATCAATCGCCACTTCTCTCGCATGGCCGACTCGGACTGGTATACGACTCCGGACAACACCAACATCAACGAGAGTGCCCATACACTGACGAACTTGTTCACGGGCATCGGACTGTCCATACTAGAAGCAATCCTGAGGTATGTACTCCTTCCTATATGCGTCAACTTGATATGCACCAACTGCAACTTTGCGGGACGTAGTGCGGAGAATTTTGATCGGCAACAAGCAGCGACTGTGCTTAGCATCATGAAGAGTGGAGTGCGGCATAACAGCAACAACACGCCTGCAAAGCGCATGAAGCAGGGGATCGCCCGAAACACCGCCCGCCATGCCAAGGCTGTCACACGCGCAGAGTCAAATAGTCAGAAGAAGACAAGCCGTGCCGGCAAGAACAAGATTCTGACAGACAGCTATGACAGTCTGGTGTCTACACATGATCGCGAGGTCGCCCTGAGCCTATCCGATGATTCAACTGTCTGCGACACAACAGAACCTGGCATGACTCAGGTTTCTGGATGTCTCCCATCCCCCGCTGGTCCATCATTAGCACCCGGGCCCTGATCTTCGCAAGTGCATACCCTCCCCGGCGCGGCTTTCTACTCGAACGCCTACCCTCAAGACTCACAGTTTTGTGCTGGAGTTGAACCCGGTCTTGCTAGCGCAGTAGCTCGATCGGCAAGCTATCCCGAATACTCCCCCATGAGCTACCACACTGTCAGTTCTGGGCAACCGGTGCAGCAATTCGAAGAAGCATATCAAGCTTACTATGGTTACTCGGACTCCACGAGGTCAGCCCCCAAAGGTTCGGAGCCTCCTGAGCCTGATGTTGCGACGGCGTATGGCTATTCAATGCTAGGGCCACTTCCAGGCGGAGCAGAAGGACACTTGTATCAATACTCGGGGGATGTTCGAGGCTGGGAGGCGAGCAGGAACAGTGACGCTGACACCGTGATATTTCCAGCGGGATTTGGTGGCAGCATCGGCGGCCACTGGGGATGGGAACAGGCATAGCTAGTACTACGGAGCATGTGTACAGTAGATCGGAGACAACCAGGTTATGTAGTACGAAGCAGAGTACGCCGTAACCTGTACGGTTAAGTAGTGGCGCAGGTAGGTGGAGGAGTGCCAGTGGCGGGAGGCGGCGTGAGGGTGGGCGTGACGGCGCGCATGCGTTACGCTCACGTGCACCTCGGGGGACGCCGAACCTCAGCCACAGTGGAAGTGGAAGAGGGCGCGACGGCAGAACAGTGGAATCGCCTCATTCCACTTCCACTGGCACGGTTCCACTTCCACTAATCTCGTTAGGACTCCTTACTCATGCTACTTCTGCACAGTATATAAGGAGGGACATTTGGGCTTCGTCTCCTCAGTCTTTTGCTCTAACTGACTGAGGAGTAAGTACTTGATTACATATGCGCTCTATGCTCTATACTTACAAGTATCTTGTAGCTTGTTGTCCACTCGTCTGCTAGGTACTTGTGTCTATGCTATTAGTCTTTTGCTCTAACTGACTGAGGACTTGTTGTCCACTCGTCTGCTAGTCGTTGCGACATAGCCTTCACAGGTTCAGACTTCATCAAGCTTTCAGTCTCTCGCATGCCATCCTTCTTGCCCTCTTGCTCACTTGTGTGGCTGGGTGTCACTTGATGTTCTTTCATCTACCCACCATCCCAGTCACACCCTAATACATTACACACCATGCATGTCTCTACAGTCCGCTTGGACTCACACATTGCCATTTTCAGGACTATCACAGTTGTGCATTCCACATGCGCACTACTGCATCTGCTCTTTAAGCGACCTTGCTTGTATACTACTGTAGAGATCAGACCTTAGCGGTGCATCACACGTCACAAGGCTGATTTCTGCCACTCATTTGTGGGCCTGTCACACAGTCACAGGTCACCAAGGCTCCCGCTGCCTATGGCAGCCCAAAGCAGGCCGGATTTAGGCATTTAGATGCCCAAATTTGGCAATTTTTGCTGCCTACAGCGGCAGTGTCACACCTCCTCGGGCCTGCTGCCACTATCTCAGACCCTATCGGCTGGAGCAGAGTCAGTGCTGGAGATACATCCTCGGTGGTGAGGATGCATCCCGGGATGCAACCTGGAGGTTGGCCAATCAGAGATGGCAGACTGGGCGTCTCAGTCACAGAGGGAGGACACAAGTAGTAGTACGGGGTACTTACTAAGTGTAGGCTGTGGCGGCCAATGTCTCGGAGTGGGTGGGTATCAGGCAGGGTGATGCAGAGAGGGCGGGAAGTGAGGCACAGTCACTGTTATTGCAGTGCATGGCTATGTCGAGGGTTAACCGTGAAACTCATCCAGAGCTTGACGAGCCTGGTCCTGGTTCTCAGAGAACGCACAAGGATTCGTAGGTGGTAGGCATGTGTGTCCCGGATGTCGGGATATGTGATGGGGACAATACAAGGTGGTGAAGGTGATGGCACACATGCAGCAGTGTGCGCTGCTCATCACCCAGTGCAGACAGAGAGGCCCTCTGGCACTGCTTGACTCGGATGTGAAACATGGCAAGGAGACATGTTCAGCAGGAGTCAGGACCTGGGCGGAGATTGACAAGACATGCCAAATGATGCATCTTGCAGCCCTTCTTCCCACAATCATTTGCAGCGCAGGGTTGATTAAACACGTTTGGACGCGTCGCCTTGCTGATTGTGGGGCTCTTGCAGCGCAGGACGATGCTGCAGAAAAACCCTGACACTCTTAATGCACGGGAGGGCACAGTGGAGATGAAGAGAGACAGAAGAATGTGCTGTGGAAGGTGTATCGTCACAGCTCTCCATGGTCTTGCAGAACAGGAGGGCAGATCGGAAAAGGATGAAAATTCCAACTCTTCACGGGTCTGTAGTGTTCACATGTCAGTCACTGTCTCTCTACACCTTGAGAGGTGCAGAAACTCACTTCTGACAGCCTTGAGACATTTTATGCTCTCGCCATCTGCAGGCCCAACCCACATGACATTCACTTGCTCTGGGTCTCCATGGTATGGCCTCATGATGTCCATCTGGTCAAGAGACATGTGCAGCCGCTCCTGTTGAGCATTGTGAGGATCTTCAGCTTCAGCTCCTGCAGCACTTTCATCGCCTCCTCCAGTGTCTTAATGGGAGCATCGGGATCCATGGGGGAGGGTCGGTGCAGCAACATCACCCCCAGGGTGAAGTGTATCCAACGTGGCGAAACAACAATGCTCGCATCAAGTCTGGAGGGCATGGTGGTCTAGAGGCCATGAGCAATGAGATGTGTCCTCGGCTTGCTCTTCTGTACATCAAGCAATGCAGGAGTCTGGAGGGCAAGGCAAAAGCAGAGGTCACCGATACATGTCTTTGGCCGTGTCTTGTTGCTGAGTGTCAGGCTCTTGCAGCACAGGACAATGTCGGAGAGAAGCACTTACACTCTAGATGAGCAGGAGAGTGCGGCAGTAACGGAGAGCAAGAAGACAGAATGCATGTCTATAAGGTGCTTCTGTAGCAAATCACTCAATTTGAACCTCTCTGTGATGTGTGACAGCCTCAAACCATTTTGAAAATTCGAGGCACCTGCTTGTAATGCCCAAAATTACCATATATGGGGCATGTGACAGCGTGCCGCCATCCAAAACATGTTTTAGCGCTGGAAAATCTTGCCAGTGACCCATGACAAGGGGGTAAAATTTGATATCTCGGTGGACATGTAACTGTGACATATCAAATTGAGTGATTTAGTACAGTATAACTGGAGGGAGGATGTCAAGGATGTCAGCCAGAGTGCAGCTGGAGGGTGCGAAGACTGAGAGAGAAGCTGAGGAAGGTATGTCTGCCTGGGGTGCCTGTCAGGCTCTTTGACAGCCTACATTCCTCCTGCCCCATCAAATAAAGGATCACATACATTCATATGGAATGCACGCACCATCCAAAACCCTGTGCAATTGCTGATACTCCCTGCTGTAGCAGGTCCCATCTAAGTACTATGCCTTGCACTTCAGGCCAAGCGAGACATGGTCACGTGTGCGCGACATAATAGTACTCTGACCCGCCCCAGACCAACACCCCATACAACGTATGTAATAGTGCACAGTTAAGTCCCTGTGGCCCAGCTAGCAGTGTTGCCACTTATAGTTTTGTCCAGCAGCAACTCAAGGTTGCCGGTTCGATCCTGGCTCGGACTGCTATATCATCCAGGATATAACCTCAAACCGACAGGATGCAACTGTGGGCCTGAGGATGCATCTCCGGTACTGACAACCTACTCGGCTGGTGTTACACCTTGGACCCCCGCCTCTAAGGTTTGATCTATATAGTACTCCCTTTCAGGCGCTTCCTTGGCATCTGCGCTGGAGCATCTGGGCCCCACTCCTCCTCTCAGCATGTCCTTTAAGACGAGAGTGATAGAAGATTTGGTGCACTTATAAGTACTTAGACAGCAAGTACAAACTATGTAAGTAACACTCAAGTACTTACTTACAAGTACTGAAGAAAAGTTGGGAATGCAGAAGCCAGGCCTCAGACCTTCCTTCAACATGCCCAGAGCACTGGGTATAAAACTTGTAACTTAATGTGGTAGAAATGAGGTCGAGTTCAAGGGCGAGAGCACACATGAGGAAGGAGATTGAAGTTGGTCACAGTTGGATGAGCTCAAGCAAACACATGCTGAGATGCATTGCAGCAAGCGAGTACATGATGGCAACAAATCACTCCTAATGTCACGTAACAAAGGTAATAGTCCACATGATAACAAAGATAACAAAGACATTAGTACTGTAGAAGTAACCAGAAGCCTCATGGGTAATGCACAAGCCCGTGATCTATTCAAATATTCAATATCCAGAACTACATTGCATTACTACTGTAAGTAAGTACGTGCCTAAGCACCTGCCCACCCCCTGTGTCACACATCTGTCACTGTCATACAGAGGTCACTTTTTGTAATGTTGTGACTGTCACCAGCATTATTATGCGCCCCAAGACCCATTCTATCTCAGCCCAGGAATTATGGGGTTTTGCACCTCTTCTGCAGGGTCATTGTAGCAGAATATCTTGTACACTGATAGATAAGAGAACTGATGAGGGCCTGGATTCTGATAATTATACAAGCCTGCAAAAAAACAACAGAGCTGGATGTGCTTGTGTCATCCCACATCACCAAACTGTAGAGCGAAATATAGTTGCTTACCAAGGACAAGAGTGCATAATAAGTAGTTGTCCATTAGCCCCAGTAAAACTAGACTGTTATAAGTAAATTTTTGGCCAGTTCTCTGTGGGTGAGTTTAATTTTGGCTCAGTGAAACACAATCACACCCGTTTTTGGTGTGTTTTGGATGAGTTTGGCACCAATATTTGCTTCTGGATGCATCCACAACAGTACATATACTGTTTTCCATGAAAACATTAACATTGCGCTGCGCTCAATATGTGCTATGCGCATATGTGCATAGTTGACTGTGCAAGACAGATCTTGCCCGCATAACTGCTGCTGTGCTCCTGTAATTTGTCTGCTTCATGTACTTCAGTCATACTACCTCTTGTCTCCTCCA
Organism: Sanghuangporus lonicericola; assembly: GCA_016618145.1. Lineage (NCBI taxonomy): Eukaryota > Fungi > Basidiomycota > Agaricomycetes > Hymenochaetales > Hymenochaetaceae > Sanghuangporus > Sanghuangporus lonicericola. The sequence continues at coordinate 11,847 of WJSG01021834.1, forward strand.
GTCATCCCTGCAACAGTTGACTCCCTTTTCACCCTTACAAGTGTTCTTTCTGTCTTCCTTGCTGTTGCTGTCCTCCTCAATACTCTGTCATTATGTCAGAGTTGGTGAAGGATGATAGAAAGAGGAAGTGTACATTGTCATATCCATGGAACAAATTACTTGTATGCTGATAATGCCACGTTCCAGGTCCGAAAAATCCTGCCACAACTGCAGGGCAGCCAAAGCAGAAGGAGCCAGTTGCAGAGCCCATATTTAAGAAGGAGATCACAATGCTTGGGCAGCGTATTGAGATCCTTGACTGGCTGCATGCAAATGGCGAGAACCAATCGGTGACCACCCGGCATTTCAAGAAGGTCTACCCGAACTTGAAGCTCAGGCAGTTTAGGGTCAGCAAGTGGGTGAACAAAGAGGTGAAGTGGAGGGAGCGGTGGGAGAAGTCGAAGATTGCAGGTGGGCTTGTTTTGGCAAAGCATCTGGTGCAGATGCAGTACCCCAAAGTTGATGAGATGCTTGATCTGTGGCTTGTGTCTGTACTGTCATTGAACCTTCTGCTTACCAGTGAGGTTCTGCACCAGAAGTGGACGTCATTTGCGAACTGTGCAGGCATCCCTGCTGATCAACAGCTGGGCCTAAGTAATGGCTGGTTGGGAAGGTTAAAAAACGACACAGTCTTCGAGAGTCCAAGTGGCATGGCAAAGCTGCTTCAGCAGACATTCAGATGGTCAAGCAGGAGTGACAGCACATTCATAACATCATCAAAGAGGGTGGTTATCAACCACGTGACATCTACAATACGGATGAGACAGGGCTTTTCTATGGGTCAGTTCGATCTACTACTACATGTGCAGAATTACTAACAAGTCCTGGTATAGAATGGCTCCGGATCGTGGACGTCTGGACAAGAAGAGTGCTGGGGTGAAGGGCAAGAAGACCCACCTGACCTATGCACTCACGGCCAATGCTGACGGGAGCCACAAGCTCCCTCTGTTTGTCATGGGCCGCTGGAACAAGCCCCCGTGCCTTTGGTGGCAAGACCGCTGCTCAGCTTGGCTTCTACTATCACAACAATGTGAAGGCCTGGATGACGATGGTCTTGTACCAGGATTGGATCCTGGCAGAGGCAAGTTTATGGCCCAGGGCTGCAAGGTCCTTCTGTTGCAGGGTAACTTTGCTGGCCATAATCTCTGTTCGATCTGTGTCAAGAACTTTGAAGCAAACCTCACCGCCTATGTACAGCCGGATGACCAGGGAATCATCCGGTGCTTCAAGGCACATTATCACGCAAAGTTCATTGAATACACAATTGATCGCTACAATGCCTGAGTCACACCTTCCGCCATCTACAACATCAATCAGCTCGAAGCCATGCGCTTGGCCAAGGTTGCATGGCGTGAGGTTGATGCGATGACAATCTGACAATCTGGCACTGCTGACGCAAGGCTGAAATCTTGCCTGTCTTCGCTGACATTCCCATTCCCATGCTGACAATTCCCATCTCTTCCCTGCTCACAAAGCCTCACGTCCACCAACCTGGACCCGGTTGCTATAGCAGAAGTGACCATGGAATGTGCCCTTAACTCCCTGGTAAATATCGGAGCCCTTCAGAAGTCTAACTGCTTGAACATCAACTCCCCGCTCAACCCAACTGTTGAGGCAGAGGTGATTGCAGAGCTCTCTGAGGAGGAGATCTCCCTCGCAGTTCAGGTGACACAGGAGCCTGACTCGGGCAGCCATGCTGCCAATGGGGACAACGAGTTGGTTGAAGACTGCCCGACACGACAGCAAGTGCTCCAAGCAGCAGCAGTCCTGACCCGATACACAGGGACAATCAATGATCCTCTTGCCCGCAAGCTTGAGGATCTCCTGGCAAGCTTTTGACACCAGATTTGTGTATCAGCTTAGGCCAGTATGGTAAACATGTCCATCACTGATTACTTCTTGTGCAAGTAGGTACAGTAATGTATTTAGTATGTTAGAAATATGAGTACACCTTGTCGTCCTGATGCTGCTGTTCACTGGTGCTTGTTACCAAATGTGCATTGCTCATCCAGTGCTTATTCAGCCGCTGTTGTAGTTCTATTGCAATAGAGACCGGTAAATAGCCTGCACGCTATTGCAACACGTACCGGCTCCTGTGTACAGCCACCCCGGAGGCTCCGGGAGCCACCATATTCTGCCTAATCAGGCGGCTGAGCTAATAGTCAGCCCGGAGGCCTCCTTCTTGGGCNGGCTGAGCTAATAGTCAGCCCGGAGGCCTCCTTCTTGGGCGCTTTTTTGGCTCTTTTTGGCCTCTACAGCCACAACAGCCCGGAGCCCATAGTGGCTGTGCTATACCAACCTCCCGGCGCTTTTTTCGTGTTTTCTGGCCCAATATGGCAAATGGCTCTGCAGTGAATGTTCCTGCCACCTTAGTACCTTCAGTTCTCATCCGTTTTACATAAAAGTAGGTGCAATGGATTCGCCTTTTAATGCTCTATCTACCTAGAGCATGAGATATCCAAATACCTGATATACAGGTGCTGTATGGTCGATTTGATCAATAAAATGGGCATATAAAGACAACATCATACACACTGGGGTCATATCTTG
>WJSG01021846.1:0-19685 GCA_016618145.1 Sanghuangporus lonicericola
CTGGTGAGCTGCCGCGAGTCGACGGCAACGAAGTGGTAAAGCACCACCGTCGGCATCGCCAGTGCGCCGAGGGAGTTTGCGAGATTGTACAACATCGCGTTCGAGATCATTGTGCCAGGCCACAGCGTCAGTGACGACGAAAGAGCGTTGAACGACGAGCAAAGGGATGTGGGGAACGAGCAGGACGAACTTGACGTCGTGGTTGCCGTCAACCTGGGATTTGGCCGTATTTGGCGCGTGACGACGGAGTCTGGGCGCCGGCGTCGGGACGCTCGCGAACTGTCCCGATTCTGAATCTCGACGACGAGCACCTCTCTTTCTTCTACTGTAACTCACCACTACTTCCTGCCCGTGTGTAACACCAAAAGCCTGCGACGATGAGGCCTACGGAGAATCATCGAAGCGAGTTGCCTGGCCGTGAGTGAATCGTTGAGCGTCATGCAGTCTTCAGCGAGACCTGATTCGCGTGTGCCCAAGGTTTGCGTGAGTACCGCCTTATGTCTGCTGCGTCTTGGCGAGGTCGCCTTGGATGGAGACGGAAGAGCAAGAGGTGGGAATGCTTTGTAGAACCTCTCGTGCCCTCCTATGTCGACGCCATCGATGCTCAACGATGAGGTGTTGCAGGTCTGGATTGAAGTGCCGAGTCCGCCAGGAATGAGGAGAAAGCGAGAGGGTCATGGCTCGTTTCATGGCTCGTTTCTCTTTCGCTGTGTCCGCCGTCCTGCGCAAGGCTGGGTTCTGGCATCATATGTGCGTCTCTCCTCGCACGCATGCAGGTGAGTGATGTTGGTGACCTTAGATTGACCTACCTGACTCATAGACACGCGCATGTGTGCATACACCGCCTTGCGCTCTCATGCCCACCCATCCTGGTTCACTACTACTGCGGTGAGTAGTTTTGCATTCAATTCTCTACCCATCGTCCCATTTCCTAGACGTTTTTGCCGTGTCGACTACTCCTCGAAGGTCTGGCGCCATCCCCTTGTGAACAAGGCCTAGCCACATACCGCGCTCGAAAACCGTATACCTCACGTGAACCTTTGTGGACGCGTCTGGACACGACATCCAATCTCGAAGCCCGAGTATACCATCGCACTCCGGGTGAGCTTCCTTCCTTCCAGACACATCGGCACCTCTGATTCAGTACTTGGCTATCCAGTACCTTGGTACGAGCCTCCAACGTTCATCTATCGAAAAACTATCAACTCGACGGGTATTACCGGGCGTCTAGACCATCATGCGCGGCTTCGAGTGGCCTCTCAAACTTCACGTCGAAGTCAAGCCCGTGTCTGCAGTCGGCGGAAAGGTGGGGGTGAGGACGCATCAAGATGCCTTAGACAACTGTTGAGGAATATGAGGTACGGCTCCTTTGATTTACAACATTGGACATGAGCGACATCATGCTCGAATTTTCTGTCCAAGTCGGAGACGGGAGCGGGTACGTCCAAGTCCTCCGTTCGTTGTCTGACCCGCTATGCTGACTTTCCCCCACTCCTCCAGCAAGACGTCTTCCTCGTCGCCGCAACGCGCATGTCGTCCGTCCTCCATCATCTCGCCAGACTGACGATAAGTACTCGGGCGTAAAGCCGCAGAACAGTATGCCTTGATCAAGGAGCGTCCGGATCTCTGGGCGACTATGGGGCTCGGGGTGTTTCCCACGGCGCTTAGCCAGACCCACGGGGGACGCGACGCCAGAATCCGCAGTCGAAGCCTTGACGGAGCGATTCGACGACGTCCGCGATGGCGACGGTATGTACCTGATCGGGCCCCAGGAGATGAACACGAGCCATGTCTGAATCGCGGAAGTCGATAAGTCAGCATGGACTGCCCTGGATCTGCAACGCATACGCACCTGAGGAACTAGAGCAGCTACCCCGGTCCAGTACCACGGGGTAGTTCTCCAGTTCGTCGCTATCTCACCCTCGCGAACGCCTTGCATAATGAATGGAAAGGTGTGAATCAACGAGGCTAAACTTGAAGCGCGTCGTCTCACACAGCTCGGAATTTGGAGCCAGGCGGACTCGCCTCGTTGACGAGCACTCAAGTGTGCGCACGGAGCATTCGAGAAGGGTCGCCGCATCGGGAGGTTAGAGGAGGAGGAGGAGGAGGAGGAGGAGGAAGGGTTTTTTGGGCGCCAGCCAACGTTAGGTGTGCTAGCCCGCACACTTGCGCAGGCGACGTCTACGACCACCACTTAGATCTAGATGCACCTCCAGTGGAGAATTATCCACGGTGAACCGAGACTGCAGTCGCAGGCTGTTGGCGGTTGTACATGTAAGCCCCCGTGTTATATATAGATTATAGGTTTAGCTTCTCGTCGACTCTTTGTTCTTTCTGCGTTCTGGGCTTCATGATCATGCCGCCAGGGAGCCTATCGCCATGCATGAGGCGAGAAGTCGCATGTGACCCATATGCTGGTACTCCTCTTCTCACCTCAGCACAGCAACAAGCTACCCTCATCCTCAGAGCCTACTGGAGCAACATGCTCTCTTCTCGTAGCTTTTGCGGTGGTGATAGTGAGTGTCTGTATCCGCATATCCTCTATGCTCAACTCGAAACACACTTCCTATTGCCCAGGTGATGCAGTAGGAGGCGACACCGGACAGCTGTCTGCTCAAAATGCAGAAAATGCAGTATCGTCATCCGGAGATGCTGCTGATAACGGCGTAAACGCTGCAACTGGTGAGTGCTGACGTCTCGCCTTCGGAGTTGAGGGTCAGATGTATGTCTCAGGCACCTCTACAAATGCGGGGCAGTTGCATGATGGCCTTGGAGCCGCGGCGGCGCTCGGTGAGCGTTCATGCATTCATTTCCTGGTGATCAGCTCTTCAAATGTCTAATGCAGACATGTCAGGGAGTGAAGGTCATTCGCAGGCCTCTCTCATCGTGGATACCGTCCATGGCAGAGGTGTACCACAGTCCGAGCCCCCCGGTGAGACCACTCCTCACTAGTGCAGTAACCGGCCTATATCTGGTTTACAGTAGCCCCCGCCAGTACTCTGAAGAGACATCCCGACGACAATGGCGACGCCGACGACGAATCGAATCCGATGCTCATGGACCTAGACAGGACCATCAGGGTCATACCCGGTCAGGATTGATCTCTGTAGTGTTGGTATTCCTGTAGCTGATTATCTAAGATCGGCTCACCAGCAAGAATCAAGCGACCGCATGCGTCAGGGCCTGGACATGGCGTGTTTAGGCGTGCATCTCCGCTCGTGCAGATGGGTCAAGAGCAGCTGCAGCAGGGTCACGACGGCAAGATACTCGTTGTCTTGCCATCCTACGATCCGCTCATAGTCCATTTTAGCCCCTTCCAGTGGACTCCTCAGTGGAAGAGACTGCGCCGATGGTACTAACATACCAGAAGAAGAGCGTGCGTCCGGCCCAGGCGTATCCAAGCGTGTCATATATCACCAGCGTCGCGGTAAAAGGCGTCGCATTCGTGGGCCTACTCCAGCGAAGTTCATTCAGAGCGTCAAAAGGAACATGGAAGACGCGAATCCGTCTGCGTTGGCGGATCCTCGCGTAGCAGGGATGTTTGAGACGTATGCTAGGGCGGGCGACCCGAAGGATGACGATTATGAGGACAGCGAGGACAGCGAACAGAGCGAGGGCGAGGGCGGTGATGACAGTACGTCTCACGCAGATGAAGACAGCCTCATGAAGCTCACGGACATGTCTCCGGGGCCTGGAGAATACGAGGTCGCAGGCGAAGTCCCACCCCAATCTCCTTCTCCTTCAACAACTGGCCAGCATGCATTATTGGAACCGAAGGACTTCGTTGGAGCCATCTGCAAGCCGGCTACCGCTGTGATGATCCCCACTCCACCAGACGTCGACGACGACAGTATGGCTCTGTACCCCTTTGCCGCCGGGGTCTCTCCGACGCCAGAGCAAACACAACCACATGCCGCTGAAGGCGCAGATACCTTCCGCGAGCAGGAGCCCCTCCAGCAAACACGTAAGGCCATTGACGGGCCCTCGGTCAGATTACTCCCTAATGATGTCGAATGGGTGAGTTATCCTGCTATACAAAACCAGCGATGCTGGTGTTTACTAGTACCCGCTGCTTCAGGCCTATTCATGTGTGACCCGCGAGAGCGCTGTACCCGCCGTCCCGCGGAACATATCGACAAGTGCTGATGTTCTCCGAGTCGCCGAACTGCCGAAGCGCGGTCCGAAGGTAGGAACTTATGGAAGTCATCATCCTCCCTCTTCATGTCTGATGCATATGTAAATTACCAGACCTCTATTCCCCGGGCCATTCGAGGGAATCCAGACGGCGTACACTCATTCGATTCCAACAGAATGGTACGACATCCACAGAACGGTAGTCACGAGGATGCGTCCACCTTCACCGGTCCAGCGGCTGGACCCTCGCAATGCCTTGATCATGATCTGGTTCCTAGCGCACTCGCCCACACCTCAGCTGCATCGCCTCCGCCGCCGCCGCCGCCCACGTGGGCCACAAGGGCTGAAACTCTCACAAGGGTAGGTGCTTACATAAGCTCTATCACGACTCGAAAATCCGGACGTGTGGATACGCAAGCAAGACTCTCAGCTTCCCCTGAGCGCCGCCGTGATTTCACGAGTGCGACTTCGCCAGGCGGCGGTGCGATGGTCTCCGGAGTGAATTCAGGTACTCGGGTAAGTTGTCATGCCTCCAGATTTAAACCTCGCTCGTCTCATGAATCTTGTAGACGTCTCTCGAAAGTGCTCTAGCGCCTGTTAGTGCTGAGGATCTGTATGTGGGCTCGACTACCTCGAGCTTATACGAACCGATGGACTTGGATCCGCCTTCGCCGACCACCACGTCGTCACGAGCTCCTACATTAAGCCCCGCAGTTTCATCGATACGTTCTCCCCTCATTGGTAGCTCAACACGTCGACCGATTGCAGATGCGGGGCCTGCTACCACTGCACGTCGCAAATTCAGGATTTCGCGTGCGCAGAACATCCCCAGAGACCGACCGGTAGCCGCTATCTCGGCGAAGGTGGAGACCTCGCCGAGTGCCACGAGGAGTCCCTCGACGTCAATGTCCCAACGGAGTTCCCGCCAGCCCCACTATGCGTCCTTGACCCCGAAGTTGCACCGGCCTCAAGTTGAGGTGAACCCCTCGCAGAACACCACCAGAGCCCGGGCGGCAGCCGCTATATCGGCGAAGGTGGAGACCTCGCCGAGTGCCACGAGGGGTCTCTCGACGTCAATGTCCCAACGGAGTTCCCGCCAGCCCCACTCTGCGTCCTTGACCCCTACGTTGTACCGGCCCCCAGTTAAGGTGAACCCTGATACCGATACCGATCCCGGCTTTTCTGATGAAATGTCAACTTCTCTGACGGCTGGCGGCCTTCACACCCCCCGAACCCCGAGTGTCATGTTCAAGCCCGAGCCTCTGAACTCAGATGAGGAGTCTGCCGTTCTACACACCAAGCCCGAGCCTCCGAATTCTGATGATGAAGTTGCCGTGTTGCACACCAAGCTCGAGTCACCAAACAGCGAAGACGAAGCTGCCGTGTTACGCGCCATTTCCTCCGTTGGGCGGTCTCCTTCGCGATCGCTTTTCGACGATACCCCTGCGCCAAGGTTGTTTCAACCATATCAGCTCCGGCCCGTTCTCTCCACTTCCATACTTACTTCGCAAAATGCTGCCGTAGCTGTTAGACGACCTTCGTCGCGCTCGCGTTTCGACGATGTCCCTACGCCGAGGCCGGTCCAACCATATCAGCCCCGGTCCGTTCCCTCCACTTCCATACGCTCTCCGCAGGATACTGCCGCATCAAATATATCCAGTGCTGTGGAGAGCAAGCATGCGCGAGCGTTGGACTCTTCGGTCCCGATGGTGGCTTGTCCAGTTATACCGCCTCGTGGAGCCCCAATCATGGCGCCATCACACCGTCCATCGCAAGGATATGCTATGTCATCTGTAGAGCAGGGTGGGGGCCCGTCGATGCGCAGCCCACAGCAGACAAACTTCGCGCAGAAATCAGTGCCTCCAACATCTGCAGCGAACTCTGCTCCATTGTCTCCTGTCCCGGCCCCTCCCACTACCGGCAGTTCCAGACACGCCAGGAATGTCAATGAACAGGAAGTGAGTAGTTAATGCTCGTCTGGGCACCTCTCACCGATCATTGTTAGTTCGCCACCAAGTCCGATATGAACCTTCTGAAGCTCGCTGTCGACGGTTTGTCAATTGAGGTCCGTGCTATCAGCAATCACCTCCACCAACGTGGCAAGGAGGGTAGTACATCCCAGGGTGCTGCGGCAGCCCCATCCAAGGCTGCCAAGGGAGGTCCATTGTCTTCGGGGAAGAAGCAGCCGAAGGATGGTGCCGCGGATCGTGCCGATGACGAGGAGTACGCCGCGGACAGCGAGGAAGCTGAGAAGCTAACCCTGCCGGCGCGTGCTAGGTCGCCGGCGCATAACCAGCTGGCAGTGAGTGCACCTTTCTTGTACTGGTTGGATGCTGACCCGTCTCGCTCTAGGCTGATGTACAAGCTCATGCGTTGAGACTGCTGGGGAGGAAAGACAAAAACTCTCCCTTCCCCAGGAGAACTATCGCAGAGCCCGCCCTCGTGCGCGGTTTCGACCCTAAAGAACGCGAATGCTGCACCGCTAAGAAGTTCCGTATTGACATACGTGGACCTCCGGCGTCGGAATGGAACAAGTCTGCCACGCAGGTATTTGTCAGAGACTTCTTGACTGTACCACAACACGCGTGCCGCAATCGCAAGAAGGTGCACGCCATGTTCCGTTCTCATTTTAAAACTTTGATACGACATTACGAGAATTGTGGGGTGGAGAGCGACAGTGAAGACGACGACGACGGCGAAACGAAGCAGCCAAGGTCAGCGTTGAATTCTACTCCGAACGACATCTGGTTCCAGGATCGCAAGAAGCAGTCATCTGAAGGCAAGGGACAAGCAGGATTGTCGAAGGATGCGGACAGATACCAGCGCAAATACACCGTAAGCAACGAGCATACATGCAGCCCATCCTAGGCTGACCCTGTTTTATGCAGCTCTATCAGCGGCGCCATGCCATTGTATGTCGCTATGCCGTTCTGCGACCTCATCAGCGTATACTGGAGCGACTAGGCATCAACGGTATGAGCTCCGACGAAGAAGACGAAGGCGCGGCGTTCGCCTGCTATCGCATTTTCGTCAAGCCATGGAGAAGTGATCATGTGACCACATTCCTACGCGCTCTGGACGCCCTTCATCGCAGATTCCGCAAGAGGGGTGAATCAGGATCCAAGCGCGGTTCCCCTCCTCGTCTTCGTTACCTAAGCAACCAAGTGTCGAGTTCCAAGGCGGTCCCGAAGCTTCCTATCAATGCGTACGATGACGACTGGTACCGAAATAAGACTGGTCTCGAGAAGGACGACCTAGCTGTCCGTCCAACCCCTTACGACTTCGACATCCACCAGTCTGTCATCATGTACGTGCCCTGGCAGATCTGATTTGTCTCTCAAGAGGTCTGATTTCACCACTGCAGGGCAATTGCTGAGTTTGGTGCTGTCAAGATCAATGACTTGACGTTTGTTTGAGATGTTAAACATATGGCATCTACATCAGTAATTGCAGATTTCTCTGCTGAATGTCTGGACGGCCACTTCGTCAGACATTTCAGACGGTCAGACGGCGCAGAAGGCCAGAGATGATATTGATTAGACTAGCATATAGTTTCGTGAGCATGATAGTCGATGTACCAGTTTACATAGTATCTACGGAATGCGTCTAGCGAGTCGGCGCAGCGGAAGTCAGGGGGGAGAGGGGTAGTACCATAAACTGGGGCGAGATGGCAAGCCCGCACCATAGAGTCAATAGATATGACATCAGTGTCATGAGTGCCGTCTTCGTGAACGTCTGGACGAACAATCCACATGCCTGTAACCTCGTCTCGTTCTGGCTGGTCCATAATAAACTATTCCACAAGGGCGCACTCATGCACGACGTCTTCGTCGGGGTAGGCAAAGAAACATCGCACACGTGCGACCATCATACCATCCATACCAAGGGCGTCGCGATCAAGGCTAACAAGCACGGTGTCGAACCGTGGATACAGTCCAAACCAGCGCGGTGTCGCGCGTATGAGCTCACGAGGCATCCCTCCTGGACCTGCGAGCTCACTAGGAGCATGAACGTCGCGGTTGCGCAGTGATAGACGTCCACGCGCTCCCCACTCCAGACGTAGGGACACTCATCCATAAGTACGAGGTCGGGGTTCGGCCCTTCCGGGTCGCGCTGAGACTGCAAGAACCGCCGCAAGCGTTCGACTAGATGTGGCTAGTTCAGTGCGTGAGCGAGTTTCTCGATCGTCTTCCTGTAGGCTACACCCAGCACGTGAGTAGGAGAATATCCCGCATAGCAATGGACGAACATACCCGGCGTGTCGCTGAGGCGTACCTGCCCCTCGACCCCCTCGTCGTCGACCTCTGCGGCCTCCACTAGGTTGCGGAACCGCTCGTCCTCTTCATCTTCAGAGATGCTGTCAGCGCTCGTGGAGCCGGAGTCCGAGTCTGAGTCCTACGCGCCACCCCCGTTCAGGTGACGCATCACCATGCGGGCATACTTCAAAACATCGCCGAAGAGCATACGGCGGCGCCCGAACTCTGCGTGAGCTGCAGCAATCTTCTGGGATCGCGTGATCTTGCGGATGATGTGGCCAAGAGCGTTGTGACGACTGGAAGCGCGCCAGGGAACTTTGACGGCAGAGATGTGCTGCGTCGGTGATTGACGAGCAAAGACCGTTCGGGGAGCCAAAGAGCTGGATGTTCCGGACATAATGGAAGGGCGCATGCTGGCGCGGCAATGCGAACCTCTCAACATGATTGTCAATACAAACACCGGCTTCTTCGAAAATGACACGAAGGTGCTGGAAACGAGCGAGCAAGTGCTCCATGGCCGCCAGGGAACGCGTGTCGTGGGTAGAGCGTCGAGCGATGTAGCAAAAGTCCAGAAAAGCGGCAACGCATTGGACCATGTGGTCAGGAACATACCCAACGATTGCCGGAAGGAAGACCTGAGCAGATGAGTGTCAAAAGGATACAGCATGGTAGCTTCCGATGAGACGGACCTTCATCAAGGCCTTCGAATCGTCGCCATTCCATCGCTTGAAGTTCCTGCCCTGAGGGAACTTAGCGTCGCAGCCCAGGAAACGGCGGCGTTGCGTTGATTCTGCGAAGCGAATAGACTACCAGTCAGAAAGCTGTTGTACAACAAACAGTCCTGCAAACGTGCTCACCGCCTGTCAATGTCATCAATGATCGTGTTGGCTTCTCGTTCGCTATCTGCGGTGCTACTCCAGTACCCAAGCGACGAGGTGGTCTTTAAACGTCCCCTTGATGAGTTGATGGAGGAGATCGGGGGTCAGCAATTCATGGATGTCCGCCGGAGGGAAGTAGCTGGTAAATGGCTGCAAATGTGTCAACCGATACAGGCGCGTCGCGAGCTCTCAAGCCTGGGACTCACGACGCAGCACTGTACAATTTGTCTTGTCGATGGCATCCTTAGTTTCCTGAAGGATGAGAGAGAGGTCCTACAAGCGGTAATCAACTTCCATATCAGCAGCTGAACGTGGCTCTGGTACCTTGCCGGCCGCGGAGACCATTTGCCCCAGACGATACAACTCTGCGCGCGCGTTGCTCAATTTTTCGATAGAGACCGAGTCCAGATACGGCGTCGCAGATCGCAATTCTACTGGCGTGCGAAACCTCTCGTCCATGTTCTATGGCGAAGTCAGCCAAATCAGGAGAATTGACAGCATAACGTACCTGAAGATCCTGAAGGGCACGTCGACAGTCCGAAGCCGTGACACTGACTGTATTCTTCATCTTCACGAGCTCTGCGAGACAGACGCGAAAAACTTCGAAGGGAACTTCCGTCCCTCCTGCATCACACGCTGCGAACAATTCAGTCGCCAAGCCCACCTCCCAATCGATCCAGGCATCACGCAAGATACTGACATATTGCTCTGCCAGGCTGGCGGCACAAAGCCTCCGTGGCGGCCGCGAAGTCGCGCTGCAATGAACAACCTGGTGTGAGTCGTGCAACATCAGGAGAACCTTCATCCTCAATATAGTGCTATATTGCCCATATTGACTTCGTCGGAAAGTAGAGCGGCTTGGAGCGTCCTGTCGCGGTGTAGAGTGGATCGGAGCAAGTACGCTGATCCATGTCGACGAGGTCGCACGGCGAGCATACCATCACGACATATGTGATTTGCGGGATACGACACCATCGTACACAGAGTATACAGAGCCAGGGGGTAGACGGAAACGTTCAGGATGGTTGCGAGGGGCATGGGGATAGCGAGCAAGTGGCGGCGGAAACTGATGCTGGAGATGAGACGAGGAGGAGGCACGGCGACGAGGGAAATGTATACGCACAGACCAATTTACTTGGTGTCATCGGAGGTTGCAATATTCGGACTAGCAACCTCACCGCTGGTGGCAGCAGTTCCTCCGCACCGATCTCGGTGCCGCTTGAGTCCGCGCCGTCTTCGTCACCGCTGCCTCCACCTGCGACCTCCTCCTGCTCCATCCGCTCCTCCTCCTAGCTTCCCCCCTTCGTTGTAATAGGCGTGTTAGAGACGGACGTTTGAGCCGAGGGCAGAGAGGCCGTCGACGGAGGTGATACCGGAGATGGTCACATCGATGGCGCGACGCAGGCGGTTGCGTATCTGCTTGTCGGCTTTGCGAAAATCCGACGTGACGTCCAGAGCGGCGAGGATCCCTGAACTCAACGCTGAGTAGGGGGACTCTTTTGCTGAAGACCACGAAGACGACGAACGGAGTCAACGGCCTTGCGACTGAAGTACCTTGCGTCCGGCGGAATCTGCGCCTCACGGTGAACCCTCGTACAAAACGACACCCTCTCGAGCAGCATTCGGTACGCCGGTATGTACCGCCGCTCGTCTCAACGCCGTTCCTTGGGCAGGGGCTTGTAGTCGTCGTCGTCGTCATCATCGGCGACATCGCCACGACGGGGGGTCCGGCAGTAAGGGAGAGGGAAGATACGTACACCATGGCTCGGTGCCTCTCCCATATCGCGTGTTCGAGCTTGCCGTGCCTCAAGTCCTTCATACTTCAAAAGGTCAGCGCATAGGTGGAAATGTCGCAGCGATCTCGCTTACTACTCTGACAGATCGCCATCCGCTCCTCACTCATCGCTTTCCACATTCATGAACACCTTCGATTCCTCGCTGCTTGCGCATCTTGGTCTTCTGGGCCGGAGGTACGACCCTGACCCGCCGAGTCTTGGAGCTCTGCTGCTCTGCGAGGTCGATATGCTGCTCGACGGCTGCTCGGTCGCCTGCTGCTCGACAGCATTTGCCTGTTGCTCGACCGCATTCCCCTGCTGCTCGACTGGCTGCTCCATCGGGGAGAGTGTGAAGTAAAGGGGTAATCGAGGGTAACTTGGAGAACTGAGGAGCCTAAATTCCTGGTACAGCCACATATTCGTGCTCGGAGGCGCTCGGGGGCCGGCTATGTACGGGGAAAAGGAAGAGGCGTGCGTTGGGCGGGACTATGCGAACGAGATATTGATGCTAATGCAACACAGAGATCGGCGGTACCATAACCATAGAATATAGACTTCAGGCATACTACTATCCCCCGCAGACCGATGCAAAAACCACATGTAGTGCAAATCGGCCTTTGCTGCACTCCAATCCTCAAAATTGGCAGGAATACAGTTATAGTCTCTGGCTATCAGTGCACGAAGTTTGGAGTACAAGTGAGTGGAAGAGGAGCTATGTCAACATTTGCACGTCAATGTGACTTTGCATCGGTCTGCCGGGGATAGTAAGGGACATCCACTCCACTCTACTCCCCAACCATCCGAGTTACGCCGGTGCCGAGGAAGTTGATCTCCATGTGGTCGGCCCCGATCGCGGCCTGGTAGGACTCTAGCATGACAGCACTGTAGGTTTGCAGGAAGCTCCAGTAGGCGACAGGCCGTCTGAAGTAAATCCTGAACGCATAGTCAGGAGCCGAGACTAGGGTGTCCTTCCTTTCGAAGTGGCGTATCAAGACGCCATACTGATGCTAAGTCGGGCTTCGTCAGAGAGGCTCGTGAGAGCGATATCGATGGACTCGGAAGTACCTGGTCAGTGATAAGCTCTTGGTATCCGTTGATGGGAATTGTGTCGACAGAGTATGGCCTATCGGGAGCACGACCATCGACAGGCGGAGGCGGGATGATTACAATCACACCTTCCAGGAGTAAGTGGCCTTCGTCAGTGCTGAAGCACTCGTCTCTAGTGCATAACAAGTACCGTATGGCTTGCCCGTGGATGGGGAGCATTCAATGATCTTCACAGTCGCATCGGTGCCGCCGTAGCTGCCGCCGCCAACATGGACACCCTCGGCGCAGAAGGCAACTTTCCTTCTCGTTGTGTTAAGCAAATAGTCAGGTTTCGGATGCGAAGAGGACGAGCTTACTCGTGTAGAGACATCCGGACAAAAAGGCTACAGCGATATAGTACTTAGTATGAAGGAGGGGCGAGGAAGGACGTACGTGCTCAGGCCAGGACGAGCCCTCGGCTCGGCCTGAGACGTCCTCGAGGCCCGGCCTGAGACATCCTCGAGGCCCGGCCTGAGGTTCGCGCAAGCCCGAGCCGTCTGAAGCCGAGCCCAAGCCCCGGCTTCAGGCCGAGCCGGGACTTTCCGATTCCACTTGTTTGGAATCGGTATTCGCCTGGTACATAGGGCCCCTGCAAGATTAGGTAATCAGGGCGTGCAACCAGGGAGGGATCTCATTGGCTGGCCGGTTTATAACCTTATATGGGTCCTCAACAATAAACACTCTTGTCTCTCTCCTCTGCCACGATAGGTTGCAAACGGTCTCGCGGCTGCGATGCCTGCGTTGTCTTCAGAATACATTATTCCGTTGAGCGGTCTTCAGCTCTGCGAGCGAGGACGAGTGGGCGATAGCCCCGAGTCGAGCTCGCCCAATGCGTGCAAGTCTCTGGCTGGGGCCGTTCTTGTGATTTCAGCAATGAACATATGAGCTGATCACGACGGGCATTCCGGACTCATAGGTGAGACCGGCATGTACTTCTGCTCCTTCTGTAGTGTTTGTCAGAGTCAGTACGCGCGCCATCAGTGGCCGGCGACTCATAAATTGGTTCCAGTACCATTTGGTTACGCATTCATGATACTTTGAAGGACATGGTCGTCTCTCCTCATCCTACCAACTGGCTTGCATTGTGGAATCAGAACTGGCGGGGCCGTCCCCGCCTCTACAACCAAGTGCAAGTCACTAGGCCGCAGATAGCGGTGCCACGTGAACATAATATGCGTGAACATAATATGGACTTCCTGTTTGCCCTTCACACTCACACTCTGGGCGGATCGTCTAGCAACCTCATCAGAAGTTCCCGAAAATGCTGAACGCGCTGAAACGCGCTGACGGTGCTGGGGGCGCTGACCGTGAGAACCTGCGGTTGTTCATCCTCCACGTCGTGAACGAGTACAGTTTATGACCTGAAATTTTGCATACACGTACGTCAGTATGTGACCCACACACACACAAAATCGCATGCCGAGGGGCGGGGTAGCGGCTGAGCAATTAAGCCTGCGATGTTCAGCCAAATGTGGGCAGATTTCGCACTTTTCAGTCTCATATTAGCTTCATGCTGCCATATCAGACCATGAAATGTTGGAAGAACCTACCCCAGTACTCAATGAGCCAGTTCTGGTACTTGAAGCCGGCGTTGAATGTGTGCATGTGTGGAGAGGAACAAGAAGGTTGAGTGCGAGCGTTTCGGCGCTTATTCGCGCTGAGCCGCTGGCGTGCTGAGCTGTGCTGACCGCGCTGAGGGCGCTGCCTCGTCGGGAAATCGACAATCCCTGTCCTAGTATACTATAGGTTTGGTATATGTCTATAGCCCTGGTAGACGGCCGTCAGCGCATGATTGAAGCCGTAGAACCCAGTAATCCTCTGCCGACCTACAGGGAAGGCACTGCGGTACAAGGTAATGCATGGTAGCGCCATCACTGGGGTTCTGTAGAGCCCTATCGAGCCCGCGCGAGGACTCTATCGAGCTCTACAGAACCTGGCCCATAGCTCTACCATTCATGGCATATTAACAGCCAGTTCAACGTACCTCGACGGCCTAAGGGGCTTCAGCTAACAGACAGGGTGGTTCGCGCTCGAGTTCACATATGGATAAGCGACAGAATATATTCAGTGGTTTGTACGAGTAAGACAATGTATGTTAACGTGACGATCACTACGAAGTAAGTATGCAACAAATCAGCGCGCGACAACGTCGCGTTAGCAAGCAATAGGTGTTGAGCTAATGTGCATGCAGACTGTGGGTACAGAATAGAGAGAACGTACTGGAGCAGAGCGCGCACAACAAGCGACAAGGTCAGTCTGAAAACGCAGCACCGAGATAGCCCCGTGCAGTCCACTCAGGTGACCGCGGTGCTGGAAGCGGGGAGGGAGGCCGCAGGTCTTCAACGGCGAGGGGCAGCAGGTCATGGAGCCACGACTGGTGGGAGAGTTGTGAATGGCAAGCTCACCTTGGGCTAGCAGGCGTGGAACCGCGTGTGGAGCAATATACGAATTACGTACCTGCACACTGCAGACGAGGCATGCGGGAGATGGAGGCAGATCCGACACGGCACTCACCTGGTTTGCAATCTCCAGTACGTACCTCTCCACTACTAGCGAAAGCCATCGACCTGGGAATAGAGAGCTGCAAAGGAGAGACTTACTTGATAAGCTCCGAAGCAACCAATGAGCGGCGGCGCGGCAAATACGCGCTGCGCTCTCCGAGGGATGCGCGTGGTGGCCGGCAAACCGTGACGCGTCGAGTCTTACCAGAAGAGAGGTCAGACAGGGGACAAGGTGAGCCATGAGCAGAGTCCGTCCTTGGTGTGGAAGCAGTGAGGGATGGTAGCAGAGCGAGGGAGAAAAGCGGAGAGCATACGTGAGGACGTGCACTGAGCCTTATAGTGCCCGAGACTCCTGCCTAAAACAGAGTATATGCGGTCACGTGACTGGCGCGCTGTAGGCCCGCGAGTCGCGGTGACACGTTCTCTGCACTCCTCCACTTCCCCTGGCATCATCGACGGAATAATGACGCCATGACTCTGAGAGGAACACCCTGGAACACCCTTCCAGACGTCCATGGAACCCCATGGAGGGCCACAATCATCCCCAGCAGGTGCGCTCAAGCCCCGCGACGCCGCGATGCCGCTCGTGCCAATGAAGACAACCTAGTGACAATGCAAGTCTCGCTTTTCATTTCACTGGACCCCCATGAACCATTCAAGGTATCACTGCGTCCGCTGCTACGGTGCAGCGACTGTTACTCGCATAGACAATGGTAACCATTCGTCGACCGCGATTGTTCTCTATAGATTGATATTGACACGCACGCACCGCTCTACAGGCCTCTACAGATATCAAGCACCCTCGACGAATAGCTACCGCCCAACCTAGCTACGGGTAGATCCGACCCACATTTACTGTGTGCGTCAGCTCCTCATGTCACACTATCGTTCACTGCAGCAAGCTGCACGTTTTCCCGACGCTCAGCACGCTCAGCATTTTTGGGAAGTTCTGATGCTGCTGTACATGTCAGCTTGAAGGACCCTAGTTGGAGGATAGTGCACCAACAAGACCCTTGTCTTCACAATCCCGCACGACTGTCCCGCGCACAATATGTTCGGAAAGATCTGTGTACTTCTCGAGCTGCGAAGGTTGTTCTCAAGGGCCGGCACGAAGAGGTTGTCTGGCAGTCATCGCAACTCAGCGCATCTCGGTAAGATTCAGTCCGCTTCATACGCAACCTCTACCTGATTGCTCCTTCCCATCAATGACTTTATCTTCTTGCAATGTTCTACGCTCGCAGGTCCCTTGCTGCTCGAAGATCTCGCGTGGGATGACACGGAGGCTCGCTTTCTAGAGATGGGTGTCAGTATACCGTCCGCGGAAGGCGCTTGCTACGCACCTTTGACAGCAGCAGCGACGTCCTCCGCGACCACTCCCACTCCCACCTATCTACTACCATGTCTTCCTCTATGCAGCATCTTACTGGTGGCGGCGATGTTCAGTGCATTAAAAATACCACAGCCGACAAGAGGCGTTGCGAGAAAGCGCAGGAGAAGGGAACCATTGAAGGTGTGGACGGTGGCAAGGATGAAACTGAGAATTTGGAAAGTAAGTGTCACCACCATGGCTTATCAGTCTCTGAACCATGGTGCATCGTGGCCACCGTGGAGGGGTGGCTGAACAAAATACACATGTGCTGCATGGCCTGGCAGGGGACGACGACCCCAGGTGAGCAAAACCCCTCTTACCGTAGCGTGTACGTTGATGATTCGTAACATAGAGAAGAACGTAGACTAGGATGCGACAAGGAACGTAGGAGGGCGCGGATGCGGCTGGTAAGTGCTGTTGTGTGCTCATAGGACTGTGCTAATGACACTAGAAGCAGGCACAGTGAGATCTGGTTGCCGGTGGAATGAAGTTCTGTGTTTCTTGATCTATCAAGCTATCCCATGTGCGTTCGCGAAGTGTATTGCATGTAACAGTTCTTATCATTCGATGATATGCTACGAGCGACTCGCTTGTCGATGATAGATGAGAGGTGTATGGATTCGCCGACACGTTCATTGACAACCACCAGCGGGACCACGGAATGTCTCGTCTACGTCTACTCTTCAAGACATGCAAGACCTTGGCAAAGCTGAGGGCCTTGCCCAGCCCCTGGTTTTGCCTTGAATGCAGGACAACCATTCTGACTTGCAGTATCCGCGCCGCAAGGCTCGAACACCGTCGACTTCGCGCATCTGTTGTACATGCATACACTCCATTTGGGAGCGTAGTACTCACAACACGGACGCACCTCCACTTCACGCCAGTCTCCACTCGGGCTTCAACGCTCTCGACGAGAGGATTGCGCACACGACGGCCGTGTCTATCGACCAGACCAAACACCGCCCTCAGCCCGCATCCCTNTGCGCACACGACGGCCGTGTCTATCGACCAGACCAAACACCGCCCTCAGCCCGCATCCCTCTTCTCACACAGTACCGTCGCCGTCTTCAAGCCCGAGCCCAGCTTTGTGCTGGCTGGACTCTCCTGCTCGTCCATCGTGACAACCGCGGCTGGATTCAAACTGACAGTCACTTCGTTCGGCCCGCAAGTCTTCGCGGGGTGGTGTCTGTATAGAGACAAGGTATTTGTCTAATGCACTCGAACTTCTATTCATTCTGCGCTGGTCTAGGTACATTCTACATACAGAAACCATACATGGGAGGGTCGCACAAGTGCCTGGGACATGCGAGCGATATATGTGCGTCATTCCGAGCCCTCGAACAATCGCAATGTCCTCAATGCTGACCGGCCTGCATAGATGCAGGCGACCAGCAACCATACGTACTCAAGGCGTACAGACATGCCTTTGAGACCCCCGCCGCCAGGTGCTCACCGAGGAGCTCCGCCCTCGGCCAGGCCTGTGCATCCTCAGTGCAGCCGACATAAGCCCCTCCGCACCTGCGCCTCTGTGCTCGGCAGCTCGCCTATCTCTCACACGACCTCGGCGGCCGTCATCGAACCCATGCCATAGCCTCAATAAGGTACGTAACGTCTTTCTGTGCGCACAACACTGCCAGACGGGCACCCGGTTCGCCTGCGCGTTCATTCTTGCGCTGTGAACTACTGGGCGGTCGGATGCCGCTCAGAGGCTACTACGGGACCGCGGCCGGCATGCAATGTCTGAACACCATCAGCAAAAGCCCAAAACGATCGCCGGCATGGAAGCACCAGCGAGCGGGGCAATCGCTTGCAATCGGCCCCCTGATTGCTGGCGCATAATTTGACTATTACCCCTGTTGCATACCCTGCAATCTCACCGCCGGGAGATTGCAATCGCCACGCACCCATGGCCCCTTTACGAACAATTTTGGCTCTCGTGCACGAATGGACCACATTGCAAGGGAGGTTTGCTCGAGCTACGGATGATCCCGACCAGACTGTGGTCCTCAAACCACTTCATGAGAGGTTCACGAGGGTCCACACTACGGCAATGCGTCGTTCACAAG
Source organism: Sanghuangporus lonicericola (assembly GCA_016618145.1). Classification (NCBI taxonomy): domain Eukaryota; kingdom Fungi; phylum Basidiomycota; class Agaricomycetes; order Hymenochaetales; family Hymenochaetaceae; genus Sanghuangporus; species Sanghuangporus lonicericola. The sequence goes on from WJSG01021846.1 coordinate 18,066, forward strand.
TATGACATCTGTTCGAATATATATACACACGTGGAGGGTACGACAAGACGATGCACTATTCAAATGGGGGGCTTAGTAAGATGTGCACAGGCTTGAAGCCGAAAGAATTGTGGGGCTCGGGGCAAAAGGGAAATGTGAGGAAGGTGCCAAAGCAGAAGGACACTCGGTGTTCTCCAAGAAGCTACCAGGTGGGTCTGTTAACAATTAGCATGCAAATCAGGAGGCATATACTCACCTCATCGTGATAAGAAATAGCGTGCTGGCGCGGGTTCGTCGACCACGACGTGATACAGGATCTGAAAGTCGTACAAGGCGCATATATTGCACTCACCTTCCTTCAAGATATACCGAGAGTGAGACTCACCTATGGACAATACGACACGCTGGACTCACCTCCACAATGAGAATGGCACTCGATTGAAGTCCACTCACTCACCGGAACACACACAGTAAGTATAGCAAGCTCTTACCTAGTGCACACGGCAGGGGTCCCATCACTGGTAGACTCCAGATGAAGATGCGACAGCCAAGCGAGGACTGGACTGTCGGACGGAGGAGGCGCGGCGGAGGCGCGAGGGGCGACTGCGAGGAGCCAGTGCATTCAGAAGAATGCTCGGGAGGACGAGGTTTATATACCATCCCAAGGAAGGTTCGAGATGAGCGACCATGACAGGACCGTACCCTCTGCCCAGATGTGCTTGACGAGCGACTGCAAGATGTCTCAAGGCTTGGATTCGGCCTCTGGGATTGACTGGGATTGCGGAGAGATTGCAGGCGAATGCAAGCGCCCGCCCGATTGCGATGCGCGCAATCGGGTCCGAGCGTTTTGGGTTTTTGCTGATGACTGGCACGGACTCGATCCTCTTATGTAAGTAAGCATACTGAACACCCCGCTGGAACGGAAAGCACAACCATCACGCCCGGGAGCGAGTAAGCAACTAGGTACAGCGGGCACTTCCAACCTCGGGCCGGACGGCGACCTGTGCCACGGTCACGGTAAGGACCGGTGCGCACAGATCTAGAGGACACGCACGGGAGGCTCACCTGTGCGGGCTGATACCCATCTAGCTCGTCCGTCTTCGACTCGTTCCTCCTCGACCACTGTGACATGTCGGGAGGTCAGTCCGCATTCGACGACGGGATGGCATGACCGCGGTAGTCTGCAGTCTCCGGGTGCCAATTCGCTACGATCTGCAGATGGGTGTCAGCGTGCAAGACGGTGTCGTGAGGCCGACGTACCCCGCATCCATAGGACGCACACGGAGTCTGCAGTGTGGACAGGGTTCACTAGCTCCGCTCGGACGGCTCGAGTGTCGCGGAGGTGCACGGGATGTTCGAATGAACTCAAGCATGAACCGGAACTCTGCAGGCATGCGGGCGTCAGTGCGATGGCGACACGGTGCTGTCTGGATAGCCATGGCTGTGAGAGTGCGAGGGAACTGTAAGCCGGGAGCAAGGAACAAGGAGGATACCAATGCCGTACCTGTTGCTCACAGCAGCCGCAGACACAGGGTCGTCCTCAGCACCGAGGACAATGTCCAATGTTGCCTAGGATAACACTGCAATAATATGGTGATAAAAGACTAAATTTCATCTGACTGTTCTGGTGGACAATATTGA